>VZRU01006493.1:628531-651883 GCA_013398155.1 Pedionomus torquatus | reverse complement strand
TGAACCGTTCAAGTGCTGAAACAGTTGGCCTCTGAAAGTCAAGATTTTCCAAAGGAATAGCATTCAGTAAAAAAGAAGTGCCCCCCAGTGCTCCAGTGAAAACTATTGTTTGGTTGCATGCAGTTAATTGAACAGGTTGAAAAGTCTGATGGTACGACGCACTTGACACCGAGCTTTATCCTTATTATTGCAGAATTTACAGTGGAGGAAGGTCACAAATACTTGGCTCTTTTATCAAAGATTTAAAGATCCAGTTGCAGCATTTTCCTCTGATTTCAGCAGACATAACTCTTGGAACAAAACAAAAAAACCACAAACAAACAAAGCTGGGTTCTGTCCAATCTCCTTTACTGCATTCAGGAATTGATTTTCAGCCCTTAACCCAACAAGGATCTCCACACCCTGTGAGGGATTTATCTGATTCCTCAGATCTGAGTGGTGATCAACACTTAACTGATGTAGGAGAAGGCTTTCTGCCTTTCCCTGTGCAGTCAGAGAATTGCTTGCTACTCAAAAAAAGGAATCCACTCTGCGAAACGTGCATCTCTAAATTGATTTTGTTATCTGTGAGTAGAAACTCTGTACTTATAAATGTGAGCCTGGAGATAGAAAATAGTGGGATAGTAAGCCACTTCAGTCTGAAACATGAACATGCAGATTAATCCATGAACCTTCTTAACAAGGTGCACTGAAGGCATGACTTCTTAAAAGAAAAAAAACAACCCAACAAAATGCAGTCTTCCTTCCCCTGAGGTTTCATTAACCTCGCTGAGCCCCAAAGTACTTATCAGAGGCAAACTCTGTTATACAGCAATCAGCATTAAGTGGTTAACCTCAGATGAAACTTGGGGAACTCCTGTTCTAATGGCTTATTATTAACTACGGCTGCTATCTAACATAATCCAATAAGTGAACACATACATCTGAGCTGTTTTGCTGCTGGAAATGAGGTGCTCTCTTCTTGCTCAACTTCAATGGCTGCTGTTACAGTCCCCTGTGGATTGTAGTCCTTCAGTACTACATTATTGCATATTTAAAGCAGAAGCAGGGTTAAAAGATGAAAAAAAAAAAACCAAACAACCCCAAATTTAAAAACAAAACAAAACCAAACAAAAGAACCCCCAAAATCATGTCAGAATATGAGCTACCCCACTGTACCACAGAAGTCTGCAGAACCTCAAGAGCCTGCAACTCTTCAGGCTGTGCAGACCTTACCCTATTCCCCAGCAGCTCTGCTTGAAGCACAGAGGAATTTCTGCCCATCAAGCTGGTAAGAGAGGCCTCCAAGTTCCACAGACAAAATTGTTGCTTCTTAATCACTGACTAAAAAACCCAAACACTCCCCCAAGGGGAATTTGAGGTTTTGTTCTGTTTTGTGAAATGCTGAACAATGATACCCTTGAGGAAATGTGTCTCTTTTGTCAGTGTGCCATGTATTTGAGACAAGCCATCAATGTAATCCTAGTGCTGTCAGCTGCACTGACAGGGCACCTGCATCGCAGAGGGCCTGGTGACATTGTGCTGCGATTAGAGGGAGGTCTTCTGCAGAACTGTTTGATCTCCCAAACCAGTTCATGTGTATAAATTCCAGTCACTTTCTCTCCAGGTTCTGTTAGGTGCAGTGAATTGCACAATTGAGATTACTCACTGGTTTGCATGTCAAAATCGCCAAATCTTGGAGTTATTTAGGTTGGAATGGTCCTTTAGAGATCATCTAGTCCAACCTCCATGCCCAGGCAGGGTCAGGTAGAACAGATTGTCCAGGACCGTGTCCAGTTTAGTTTTGATTATCAGCACAGGTGTTCTCCTTAGTCAAAGTTTTCCTTGGCTGTCATTTTGAATGTACACTTTTAATATTATGTATGGGTGTTTGTAAATTTTATCTTGCAGTACATATTCTTGATCTTAATATAGCAGCTCAAAACCTGAAAAGGGATTAATAAGGTTATTCGAAAAACAGTGCCAAGTGTGGAATAATCCCAAATGGCCTATAAGGAAATGTTTGTTACGTGTTTTAATTTTTTGTTGCTGTTGTTAAGTATAAACAGTGTCTGGAGAAGTGCCAGGAATGTGACAATCTGTTATGAGCATATCAAATCTATGAAGTACTGCAATCCAATCCGCTGACAAGCACTAGTTAAATTGCAGTGCTAAAATGCTTGTGTCCATTGGTTTATGGATGTTAGACACATGTAGATAAAGTTTGTCATATATTGGCTTATCAAAAACAAACAAAAGACAGCTTGATAGTGATGAATGTCACCTGTAACCTTTATCCTGAACTAATCTACTTCTGAATTTGCCATTCACAGATGTGTACAGTTCTTTTTTATGTCACATTAAGCCATATTCAGAACCATATCAGTCTGACTCATTCCAATTCAGTCTCGTGGAGAAGGCTTCTTTCTGTTAAAAAATGATGGTCTGAGTTTTGGTGTTTTTTTTTCTTTTCATTACACTCAATACAAGGAGCTATAGACCTGTAAGCCTCTTGCCAATTCTACCAAAATAATGGAACAGTTAATTTGGGTTTCTGTCAACAAAGAATTGCATTGTACAGTCATCTTGATGCCCAGCCTGTCAAACTAACCTGGTACTTTTTTTCTTTCTTTTTTTCCCCCTTTTTCATTGGCAAGTGTACAAGTTTAGTAGTTAACAGCTATTACGTGAAATACAGTCTGTTTTTTGCCCCCCAAAGCATGCAGTTTAGGATTACATGACATCTTAATTAAACATGTGCCTTTTAATTCCGTATGCTGCATGCTGGAGTCAGGCTGGTTCATTGACAGATGCCGGTACACAGTAGGGAGACGCTAATGAAAGGGGCCTTTATTGGTGTCCCCTGGTTCAGCTGGTTGTGCAGCATCGTTCAGACTTTCTGTGTTGGTTGCCTGAGTGGTAGCAAACAATTATTAGGACAGGTTAACGGTACAAGTGTGGTATAAATAATCTAGCTAAATGGTTCTGATGAAATCTGTTTTATTATAGACAAATGTAGTGCAGTATGTGAGCAGTCCCTTCATCCAGTAGCTATGGCCTCTTGTCCCTTGGAAAGCAGGCTGGCAAAGAAGAAAATCAGTTGGGAGATACAGTAGGTAGCCACGTTACATGTACTCTAAACACAAAGCTAATGGGACTAACGTAATCTCTGGCTATAAAAGTTGTAGTGAATAGTTGTAATAGTGGACTGTTGTAACATACACAGGTCAGGTCGCTTAAGTCTCCTACCAGGATACTGTGTCCAATTGTGATGTTATAATTCTAAGAATAGTGTAGATGAAAGGCGGAGCCCAGCCTTTTCCCAAGCTTGGAAGATGAGCCTTATGTTGTAATGTCATAGGAGATGAAGCTGCTGAAAGGGAGGTTGATAGGTGACTTGATAACTGGGTACAGGGACTTAGCAGGACAACAGCATGTGTTCAAAAGCTGAAATTGGAAGCTTGAGTGATTCAGTAATCAGAAAATGAATCCTGGCTTTGCAGGTCATTCAGCAGTGGAAGTACTTACTAGGAAAAGGGTAGACGCTGATGGAGTTGAGTTTTTAAAAGCTGAGTAAGGTGGGTGGAAAAATACATGGTACCTGCAGCACCCAGGCTGCTGGTCACAGTGGTCTTTTAGCAGAAACATCTACAATCTCTGGATTCTGGTATACTCTACAACATCCTTGCGTGAATTTGGGTAGGGTGTGATTCGTATTTGTGGTTTTGTTTTTCTGCTTCCTTGTGACTCTAGGCTTTCAGAAGCAAGGGCCCTGGGAAGCTCAAATGAGCCTTGAAGTAAGCACCCCACATAGCAGCAGAAACTAATTAGCAAAACTACGGATAAAATAATATGCCAGCTGTTCTTTCTGTGCTCTACAAGTGGCTTTCCCTACTTGTTCGATCAGTATGTCTGACTAGGTCTGGGGTAAAACTTTTGATATAAGGGAAACTTACCTTTGTATTCCCACTTTGAGCTGGATGTGAGCAGGCCTGCATGCTACTAGATGTACCCCTGTTGTAAACATCACATCTGGGGTAAGTACTTGTACTTAGGAAACTACCTATTAAAAGCACTTAGTAATTTATATCTGTAATGTGTGTTTTACTGACAACTCTCCAAAGGTTAGAATCTATTATATTTTATTTTATCTATTATATTTTCCTGCGTCTGACCAGACAGCATGTTTGGCTGTAATACAGAAAGACTAACTCTGAGATTTAAAGTCCTCCTCTGTCTTCTTTTACAAGTGCCCTGTGGCTTGAATTTTGCAAATGTACCAAATGTGACATATGCAAAGATGATGTCTGTAAAACAATCTATTCTACACTTCCTATGAGTCCATCGGGATGCTGATAAATACTTACATATCTGCCATTCCTTTAATTCTCTTCTTAAGTATAATTTCTGTACAAGATTGGAAGTGATCAGCATGGATTTACCAAAGGTAAATCATGCTTGACCAATCTGATGGCCTTCTATGATGTTATAACTGGATGGCTGGATGACAGGAGAGCAGCAGATGTCATCTACTTTGACTTCAGCAAGGCTTTTGACACTGTGTCCCATAACATCCTCATTAGGAAACTGAGGAAGTATGGACTAGATGAGGGGGCAGTGAGGTGGATTGAGAACTGGCTATGGGACAGGACTCAGAGGGTTGTAATTAATGGAGCAGAGTCTAGTTGGAGGCCTGTGACCAGTGGTGTCCCCCAAGGGCCAATACTTGGTCCAGTCTTATGCAACATATTCATCAATGACCTGGACAAAGGGACCAAGTGTATCTTCAGCAAGTTCACTGATGATACCGAACTGGGAGGGCTGGCTGACAATCCAGAAGGTTGTGCCATCATCCAGCATGACCTGGACAGCTGGAGAGCTGGGCAGAGAAGAACCTAATGAGGTTCAGCAAGAGCAAGTATAGGGTCCTGCACCTGGGGAGAAAGAATGTCAGACAGCAGTATAGGTGAAGGGCAGACCTGCTGGAAAGCTCTTCTGAGGAGAAGGATCTGGGCGTCCTGGGAGATAGTAAGCTATCCATGAGCCAGTGCCCTTGTCATCAAGAGGGCCGAAGGAATCCAGGGCTGCATAGGGAAGAGTGTGGCCAGTAGGTTGAGAAAAGTCATTCTTTTGCTCTAGTCTGCACTGGTGAGGCCACAACTGGAACACTGCATCCAGTTCTGGGCTCCCCAGTTCAAGGGAGACAGGGAACTACTGGAGAGAGTCCAGCGTAGGAAAACAAAGATGATTATGGGATTGGAGCATCTCCCTTATGAGGGAAGGCTGAGAGAGCTGGGACTCTTGAGTCTGGAGAAGAGATGGCTGAGGGGAGACCTTATTAATGTTTATAAATATCTGAAGGGTGGGTTGAAGGAGGATGGAGATGGACTCCTTTCAGGGGTTTCCAGTGACAGAATGAGAACCAATGGGCACAAGCTGGAACATAGGAAATTCCATTCGAATGTGAGGAAAAATTTCTTTCTGGTGAGGGTGACAGAGCCCTGGAACAGGCTGCCCAGGGAGGTTGTGGAGTCCTCTTCTCTGGAGACCTTCAAGCCCCACCTGGATCCTGTCCTGAGTAATGTTCTTTGCCAACCCTGCTTTAGCAGGGCTTGAAGATCTAGGATGGATGATCTCTAGAGGTCCCTTCCAACTCTGACAATTCTGTAAAGATTCCCCACTTAGACATTCTTTCTAGATCAGAGAAACATTTGTTGCTGAAGCTGCATGTGATGCTCTCTTGCTTGGACAGGTACCAAAACCTACAGCTGGTAGAAGACTCTGACTTCTGGATCTGTTGCCTGGGAATTGCTGCAAAAAGCACTGTAGAGCAGGTATTTAATTCTTATGTCATGATATGTGTTTCCTTACATTTCCAACATCAGAAGTGGCTCCTGCACTGTAACAAAAATGATAATGATAATGAAAATAACTATTTGAATACCCTTATTCTGAAGGCATCATAGAATTGTTTAGGTTAGAAGGGACCTTTGAGGTCATCTAGTCTAGCCATCAACCTACTCTGATAAAAAACAACCCATTGCTAAACCACATCACTAAGCTTTATGTCAGCCTGCCTTTTCAATACCTCCAGGGATGATGCCTCAACCACTTCCCTGGGCAGCCCATTCCAATGCTTAATAAGCCTTTCAGTGTAAAAATTTTTCCTGATATCCAGTCTGAACCTCTTCTGGTGCAATTTGAGGCTATTTCCTCGTGTCTTATCACCTGTGACTTGGGAGAAGAAGCCAACCCCCACCTCTCTACACCCTCCTTTCAGGTAGTTGTAGAGAGCGAGAAGGTCTCTCCTCAGCCTTCTCCAGGCTCTCCCTCAGCCTCTCCTCATAAGGCTTATTTCAGACTCCTCACCAGCTTTGTTGCACATTTCTGGATCCACTCCAGCACCTCAATGTCTTTCTTGTGATAAGGGGCCCAAAACTGTATACAGTACTTGAGATGGGGCCTCACCCATGCTGAGTAGAGGGGATGACCACCTCCCAAGTCCTACTCACCATGCTATTCTTGATACAGGCCTTCTTGGCCACCTGGGCACATTCTGGCTCATGTTCAACTGGCTGTCGCCTAACCCCCCCAGGTCCTTTTCTGCCAGGCAGTTCCAGGTACTCTTCCCCAAGCTTGTAGTGCTGCACGGGGTTTTTGTGACCCAAGTGCAGGACCCAACACTTGACATCATTGAACCTCACCCCATTGGCCTTGGCTCATCAATCCAGCCTGTCCAGATTTCTCTACAAAGGCTTTCTACCCTCAATCAAGTCAACACTACCACCTAGTTTAGTGTCATCTGCAAACTTACTGAGGGTGCACGTGATCCCCTTGTCCAGATTATTGTTAAAGATGTTAAAGGAAACCAGCCCTGAGGAACACCATTTGTGACGGGCCGCCAGCTAGATTGAGCTCGTTGACCGCTCTCTGGGCCTGGCCCTCCAGACAGTTTTTAACCCAGCGGAGAGTATTTCCTTCCAAGCCATGGGCAGTCAGTTTCTTCAGGAGGATAACTGTGGGAGACTGTATCAAAGACCTTACTAAAGTCCAGGTAAACAACATCCACAGCCTTTCCCTCATCCACCAAGCAGGTCTCTTTGTCATAGAAGGAGGTCAGGTTTGTTAAGCAGGACCGGCCTCTCATGAACCCATGCTGACTGGGCCTGGTCACCTGGATGTCCTTCATGCACTGCACAATGGCACCTCAAGTATTTTTTTCTGATTCAGAATTTAGAAATGTGAGGCCATTAATTGATGTAGCTTGGATCAGATCCATTGAAGGATTTTAACTGTGGAGCTGTCTTTGGCCTCCATATGCTACATAAACTGGTGCCTCAAGGTTTCCTGATGGCACTACTTCCTAATGCTGTGTTGTTGGGATGGGACTTAGAGCTGCAAAGTGCAGACATCAAGTCAGTCTAAAGGAAAGGAGGGTTAGCGCTAGCTGTGTTTGTCCTATTTTTAAGCAAGAGTATATTCTACTTGTGTAAATGCCATTGCTTCATTTTTTCCTGTGCTTATGGCTTCTTTGGGTTTAAATAGATTACCTAATGTCAGGGTTAGAGGTTTTGCAAAAGCTCGGTGGAAAGAATGCATTGGCTGTAGAACTGTAACAAGACTCTTTTTTGACAAGGCTAGATCTTAAGCTGCTGTGTGAATGGTTCAAAGAGGAACACTGGACCGTCCAAGTCTAATTTCCTTCACCTTTAATATCACTTTCATAATTTGTAGATCTGTGCTGTTGCAGCCTGACACAGCTTTGCCTGAGCACAGCTCTTGGGCTAGATGAAAGATTGTGTGAGGTATTTATGAGAAGTTTCTCTCCAGGTCATGAGCAAGAGCCTTAAGAGGAAATGGTGATACTGCATGGAGGAATGCATATTTCAATGCATATGCACCCACAAACTGCAACTTTAACTGGCGGTGTTGAACTGTGTTAATTCCTAAATTGCTCATCACCAGAGATGAATTCAGAGATGTCCCTGACCGCTTATGGCAATTACAGATGTATGCAATCTAATCTTCTACAGGGACCAGTCACTGGAGGACGAGGGCTTTATTTTGCCAGTGAATGTTACAGCAACTGACTGACAGTAGAGGAAGTCATGAGAATCTTCTTTTTAACTCTGTTTTGGTCATATTTATCTGGAATCATCATTTTCTTATCCTAGTCTTTTCAATATTTTTTTTTCTTCAGTTTCAAATTTTTGATCCTTTGTTTCCACAGCCTTCTATTCCAGTAGTGGAAACCTTTCAAAGTTTTTTTCTCTTACTATATCTGGCTCCACAAAGGCAATACTTGGCTTCAATGACTCTGTACCTTAGCCTGGGGTTGGAGTATGCACAGTCTCTTGAAATGACTTCTTGAGTCAGTCTGTTGAGTGGTTGCAGGCTGAAACACTTTGAAGGTTCTAATGTGAAAAAATTTAGGTTGATCTTCATGAAGACAGCATGTTAGCACAAAGGCTTAGTCTCAAGTTGTATTTTCCAACTAGAAACTGCGCTCTTTTCCATCCTCCCTACAATTATTTAATTATTTTAACTGAACTGCAGGTATTTGCCCTGACCTTGTATTGAAAACCATTGAAATTTTGGCAGCAACAATTAAGCCTACCAAAAATCAGTCTGATGCAAAATAACTGACGTGGAAAATTTGAGCTTCAGTGGCTGTGGTTCAGCAACACTTGATGGTTTATGAAAGGTGTCAAGCAGCTATAATCATAGTCATCAACACCTGGGCTGTATGTGTGTACCAAAACAGGTATTTGATCTCCTTTGTTAGGAGTATATGCAGTGCTTAATTGTTGGGAGTCTCTTTATTGGCTGCATTGCACATTTCTCTGTGTAAAGGGAATATCTGTTTAGAGGGGCTGCTGCTATCCTGTGAATCAAGAGTATACTTTTATGGAAGCTTTCATTTTCTTCTCTTATTGCTTTATTTTAAAATTAGGTTTTCAAACTAGAAGTATACTATAATTCCTTACATAAAAAATAATCATCAGTAAGTTCCATTTCCTACAAATAATATATTGTATATGCAGTTTCCATCTGTTGCAATAATTTTCCCGGATTCTCATATTTCTCATGGAACATCAGTATATGTGGTTTTCAAATATATTCTATATGCGTCTTTAAGGCAGTGAAGTAGCTGTGATTAGGTTTGTGCTGCGTCAGGCTGAAGATGTATCTGGCCTAGAATCCTCCCTTTGTCCAAAAGTAGTGCTTAGGAAGCACTACTTCCTTATGTGAGTACAGGACAAGTGTTTTTCCTCCTAACACCCTTCTGTCTGCCAACAGTTTGTTGTTTGTAGTCTTCCACAAGGTAGGATAACTTGTGTTTGAGTAGCCACTGTATGAACACAGAGCTGAAGTCTTTGTGGTAATATGTATGAGTAAAAGACAGAGATAAGAGTGCTCATGCAACCTGAAAGCTGACATTTCCTGATTTCTGAGATCTGAGCAGTGCAGCTTTAATATTGACTCTTCATGTGCACAGGCGTGGTATTGGGTTTTGTACTAAGAAAGTAACATTTTCAATGTGAGGGGAGTAATAAGTGTGTTTAAAAAAATTCCACAAAACCCATTGGGTTGATGGAGTAGAAAACTGTGTGCCTCTTGAGCTTGTAGTTTTTACTGATACTTAGTTAATATTTTAGTTAAAAATGGATTCTCTTGGTTACTTGCTGGCACAAATACTTTCATCTTGAGAAAATGCAACCTAGATGAGCATAGTGTGTGTCAGAGTCTGTTTCCGTTTTCGTACATGATCCAGACTTGTGGTGTTTGAGTCATACAATAGCTTGGGTTGGAAGGAGGCTTATTAAGGTGATCTAGTCCAACTCCCCTGCAAAGGAGCAGGGACCTCATCTACATGAGGTTTCTCAGAGCCCTGACCTACATGACCTTGAATGTTTCCAGGGATGGGACCACCTCTCTGGGCAACCTGTGCCAGTGTTTCTTTCACCACCCTTGTTGTAAAAATTTCTTCCTTACATGTAATCTAAATCTACTCCTCTTTACTTTAAAGCCATTGCCCCTTATTCTAAACCAACCCAATTTGTCCCCATCTTTCCTGTAGGTCCCCTTTAATTACTGAAAGGCTGCAAAAAGGTCTCTCCAGAGCCATCTCTTCCTCAGGGCGAACAGCCCGTTTCAGATTTTTCTGTCAACATTGGTGGAAGTCCGCTTTGAAAAACTTGAAGTATTTACTTCTAGATCCCTAGTGCTGCAATACAGTTCTGACCTTCAGAGACATCACTTCTGAAGAACTCACAGAGTTTTATGTTGTTGAATTTGATGAATGGTACCTGGCTTTCATTTCCCTGACAGACTGTTCGTTTTCACCAGGTGTGCTTCAGGACTGACTCTTTGTTTGTTTGTTTTTCCCCTTTATTAGAGAGCTAGTTAGTTGTCAGTAAAATAACAATTACAGTATCTGAGCATTTATTACTTGTTCTGGAATGCCAGATGTCACAATACAACTTACAGGAAAAGATGGAAACTTCATCTCTTCTTAGTCACTGTAGTCTTGAAAATTTAAGGCAAAGTAGAATTTTATATTTTTTTATATCCTGAGTGAATCCTTCAGTAGTAAGCAAGTATTTGCATACTCTCTATGTAAGCAAGCTCTAGCTAAACAGCATCCACTAAATCTTGTGTAGTCTATTGCTGACTTGCAAAAATCGCTGGGAACTGTTAAACCAATATGATCATCCATCTGGCAGAAAAAAACCCCACAAACGCTATAAACTGCAGGGCCATTAACACTTTTGTATGGCAAAAGCTCTGATGTGCTGGATCCGTTCTGTACCTCAATGAATTACCCACAGTAAAAAAATAGTATAAATAATCATCATCTGAAACACTCACTTGTACAAACCTACAATTATAATTGGTAGTGAGAGACTGTGGGAAGCAGTATCTTTTGATAGTATCACTCAAAAACATATCAAAATGAAGAAACAGCTTCCCCAAGGAATTTGAGAACTTGATAATTCTAGACTGATAATGTGAGTTTTTAAAAAAATATGCGGCTTGCTGCTTTTCAATAATTTATAGTTTTCTCTGAATGCAGAAAAATTAAGGTGCCAAATTTTACCCTGGACCAGAATCATAGCTGGAATATTAAACTCTTTTTTATTTTATGTAAACCGCAATGACCAGTCCTGTAATTGTCCTCTGCAGGCAGCTATTGAAAGGCACTGGAACTAACTGCAACTGCAGTGGCCCAACATGGACAAAAGATTAATTTGACTCAACTTCAAATTGTTTTGCACTAACATGTCTTGTGTCCCTAAACTTTGCATGTCATCTGGTTGTCAAACCACTTTGGAAGTGGGTTAGTTTAGAAGTGGGTTCGATTTGCCCTCAGCAGAGTGGGCATGGGATGCCCTTGTGTCCTCTTGCAAGTGTGCTAAGTTTTCTAACTAGTTCCTTATGGCTCACACAGCCAGTAAAGCTGTATCTCTTTGCTGACTGATGTGTTCTTTCCTGCTCCAGGGGCGTGCAGGCAGGATTTCATCTCTAGTTTTAAATATTGGTGTGTGGCTGTTACCATCCTGTGCAATTTTAGTTTGTGGGGAGATCACATATCCTTGCCCCGATTACTCCCCAGTCATGCCTCAGGCAACTGTATTGTGGTCATGTACTGGAAATGCTCAGTGTAATTGACCCCTGGAGAGGGGAGCTTTATCTTTGCCAGCTGTCAAGTAGTAGCTTAACAGAGCTATTAAAGCAGGAGTTGGGGCAGGTTCCAAGCAAGGGGCCAACCAGGGCTCTCTCTAGTGCCTTTTTAAAATGAAAGCTGTGGTCAAACTATACCATCTTGACTATTGCCTCTCCACAACACAGTGAGAGGTGTGATGCTGTAACTTCAAAAGCTTCAGCATTCCTTAGAAAACTTGTAGTGGTATGAATCAGAGAATGTTTTATGTTGGAAGGGACCTTGAAGAAACTAATTTCCAAACCTGTGTGCTGGTAACCCACTGAATCAGGTGGAGGCACAGAAATCTTCAATGAGTCCAAGTTAGAAAAAGAGAAATCTGGATCTCTGCCTTGCCCAATTGCATTTCCAATTCCTGTAAGTATTCAAGGCTATGTAGAAGTAGAACTTAATGGAAGGAGCAATAATGTACTTACTGCCTTCCTGCTACACCACCACTGGACTGAATGTAGCAGTTAGAGATGATGCAAATTCTTTATTTCTATTTTAGGGTGATAAGAAAGCTCAGGACAAATTATACTTACTTGTCTTTGTCTAGGTTTTTAGAATAAAAAAATAACAGTATCGCCTGACTAAAGGAGTTTTAAGGAAGACACTGGAAATAACTTGTGTTTTATTTTCATTGTAGTATCTGTGTGAGAAGATAGAAACTTAGCCGGTAGAGAAGCAATTTAGCTGCCTAAAGCCAATGCTGTTCTAGCTTTCCACAGCCTTATGACTCTACAATAAAAATACTTTAAGTGAATAACTTTCATCTTGGTACTCTATTGAGTTTTTATTATTAAAAATAATAAATATTAACCTGACATTTCATTGCATTTGTGATTTGATGGCTTTATACTCCTCTCTCTCTCTGTTTTGATGCACTACTGCCATAACATCCAGGCAGGCCTTATAACAAAATGAGAACAAGGACTATGTCAAAATAACTTTGTAATAAACAACTTATTAAAATTGAAGATATAAAACACAAATGAAAGCATTAATACCTCAGTTTAAAACTACACTTTGCATGTGTTCACGCTCAAGTAGGTAAGTGTATGTGGGGGGATATTTTCCTTTACCGCACAGTAAAATTTCTTATCTAAGAACATGGATTTCCCACAAACTGCTCCTGGATTCGAAAGAAGAGTCTCTGTCTTGAATCACTTCATTTCATAGAGGCTGTTTCATGTAACTGAGAGTGTCTTGTGTGCCATGTTGAAGTGCAGGTCTCTTGCTTTCGGAAAACCCTTGATTGCATAGCAGAAGTCAGTTTTAGCAAGAAGCATTTCCATTAACCAGCAAGGCTGGTTAGCTGGGTGCTGATCTATCCTTCAGTTCTCCAAAAGCTGTTTCCCCCAACCATTCTGGGACTTCTTAAAGCAGACTTAAGTTCACTCTTTTCTGGGCAAGTGTTTAATGGAAGCTCTTGCAAACTTGAAGAGTGCATTCCGTGGCTGGTAATTCCAAAATGCTGCAAATCAGGACTCATCTCAGGAGATGCTCCCCTGTCTGTAGATGCAAATGTTCTGATTATCAGCACGTATGTGAGTGTAAGTCAGGACATTTCTAAAATCCTGTCATTGTGGTTCTCCCTAACCTTTTCCACCACCTCTCCAGGTAACCCTTTGACAATGGTCACTACAGTGCTTTGAATCCCAATGAAAATATCTATGGAGAATCTCAAAACTTCAAGCAGGAAGTGGCAGTAAGAATGGTTCTTATTAACAGCTTTATACCATTTAGGAACCCTAACAGTGCAAACAGAATCACCATGATTGGAAAGGACCTCTGAGATCATCAAGTCTGATCACACACACACAAAAATCACACACCTTACAAACTCAGCCACTAGAGCATGCCCTGAAGCGCCACATCTAGATGTTTCTTAAGTACCTCCAGGGCTGGTGACTTAACCACCTCCCTGGGCAGGCTGTTCCAGTGCCTGGCCACCCTTTCAATAAACTAATTATTACTGATGTCTAATCTAAACCTCTCCTGTTGCAACTTCAGACCATTTCTTCTGTTCCTGTCATTATTCATTTGGGAGAAGAGGCTAACACCCACCTCTCTACAAGCTCCTTTCAGGTACTTGCAGAAGGCAGTGAGGTCTCCCTTCAGCCTCCTCTTCTCTAAAGTAAACATGTCCAGTTCCCTCAGCCTCTCCTCGTATGACTTGTTCTCTAGACTTCTCACCAGCTTGGTAGCTCTCCTCTGGACACGCTCCAGCACTTCAGACCATTCAAACTGTCTTTGTATCAACCACCTTTGTGACAGCAGAGTAGCTTTCTTGATACCAGTGTATGCTTCTGTCACAGCAATCCCCTAGCAGCTCTGCTACTGCCCAGCCACTCTGTAGCAGCAAGAGGCTCTTGGCTAGCAACAAGCAGGTGCTTTCCCATACCGAGCAAGTTATGTTGCAGAAGGTGTTCAGTCTGCAGAGTTCTAGGAAAGCGTTTATGTCAAGTCTGAAATGATACCTTATCCCATTAATTATTGTGGCTGGGTAAAGACCAAAACCTGGTAACTACCTGTAGAAGTATCAGGTTTTTGTCAGTCTTCCTTTCTTTCTCACATGCTCTTACTGCCCTTTCTTTAGAGCTGTTCCTGTGGAGTCTGAGCCCTCAATTTAATTGCATTTGCAGGTGGGGGGAGAACAATCTTGTTTAGTATTTTTTCTATGACCTGACAGTGCTTCAGAAACACTACTGGCTTAGAGGTCAGGATTGCAGGTCAGGTGTGCCCAAGAAATGCAAGTGAACTGACACAGACATACCCTACAACTATAATGAATGGTCCCTGTGAATCAGGCAGAATATATGTGTAAAGATCCTTGACAGTTCTTCTGACTTGTGCATCGTGATATGTAGCACGTTGTCCGTCAAAAGTAATCCAAAACCGGAGTTGAGTTTTCTACTTTTTGAGCTTTTTTCACATGTTTTTTCTTACAGGACTTCACAGAAACAACATTCCTTGAAGAAAATGTTACTGCTTTCCTCAAACACAGTATCCCAGCCATTTGCACCTATTCTCTTTCTGCTCCTTATTTCCAGTGTTTGGAAATGTTGGAATACCTTTCTTGTGGCATAAGTAAGAGCCGAGACAGGTTTGAAAACAGCAGAATCCTTCATATGCCTAGAAATAAAAATAATCTAAATAAAATTGCTGTAGTCATTAAAAACTTAATCAAGCATCTCTTTCCCATTGCTTTTCCTCATTTCCACCACTTTGAGAGAGCTAAGTTATTTAATAGCTTAGAACAGGTAAGAAACAACAGAGGAAATCCTTTCCAGCTGCTCTGACTTGTGCCAGTGGGCACGTAGAATTCACAGGGGAGGAAATAGTTTTGTCTCACCTTTGAATCTCTGATTTCTGAGAAACCAGGCTATGCTTTTGCTTTTCAGGAAGAGATAATGAATTCTGGAAGTCCTCTTGGTTTTTACAATTAAACAGACCCTTATGTAGCAGCTGTACTACGTTAGTAGAGCTGGTTTAGTTTTGCCAATGGAACTTGTGGCTCTGTAATGTTGCTGTGTTGACATCAGTGATGTTGCCTTAAACATAACTGTTTGAGGCTAATTAGTAAGGAATAGCTTGTGCCCATGCTGCTTCAGGCTTTTACGCTCCAGGACAGGATGGCTGTGTTCATTCCATCTATGGGGAACAGCCCCCAGCCTCTGCTTGTTCCTGAACCAGACCTGGGAGTTCCTGGGGAAATGCTAAGTGGCCCCAGCCAGAATCATCCCAGGAGTTGCTGAGGTGATTTGATAGTAGAAAAGGCTGAGGTCCAGTGCCTGGAGAATGGTGACACTGGTTAATTTATTGGAATGGGCAGTAGTGGAGAATGTGTGTTCTTTGAACCATCTGCAGGCCTGTTTTCACAGCATGCGACATCAGGTGAACTTCAAAGGGCTGAAAGAAACCATGTTTACCATCCTTAATAACCCCCATCCTTCTGCCTTTCTATCCTTACTAGTCATATTATTTCCTTTAAAGGTGTCCAGTGTCCTGAAGGATACTGACTGCAGGTGGTGTACGCTAGTACATGAACTATTTTGAGGGAGGTTCCAAATAGCTGGGTATTTTTTCATCTATCTCCTTGGTTTGACATTTCAATTGAATATATTGATATACAAATTATGTAAGACTGTTGTATTCAGTAACTGCTAATTGTGACCTTGCTAACTTCATTGAAGTTCAGGCAGTTGGATTTGCTGCTCTATACCATCGTGGAATAGAATCAGAGAGTCATTGAAGTTGGAAGGGAGCTCTGGAGGTCATCTCCAACACTTTGCTCAAAGCACCATCAGCTGGTGCAGGTTGTCCACGGATGTGTCCCATCAGGTTTGAGTATCTCCAGGAAAGGAAACTCCATAACTTTTCTGAACATACATTCTAACACAGTCATAATAAAAAAGATTCTGTAAATTTAAATGGAACTTCCTGTGTTTTGGTTTGTGCCCATTGCCTCTTTACTTCTTCAATCAGGTATTTAGACGTTGGAAAGCTCCCTCTTGAGCTTTCTCTTCTGACTGAGCAGTCCTAGCTCTTTCAGTGTTTCTTACCTGACAGATGCTCCGATCCATTACTTGTTTTCATGGCTCTTTGCTGGACTTACCCTGGTGTGTCCATGTCTCTCTTGTACTGAGGATCCTAGAACTGGACACAGTAGTCCAGATATGGCCTCATCAAGGTCAAGTAGAGGGAAAGCATGATGTCCCTCAACCTGCTGGAATCATTCTGCCCTGCTGTAGCCCAGGAGGTTGTTGTCCTCCTTTGCTGCAAGGGCACATTGATGGTTTATGTTCAGCTTGGTATCCACCAGGGCCCCGGGCCCTTTTCTTGGTTGCTGAATAACAAAAATGTTTCCTACACCACTATGAATGGCCTTTATGTGATGTCCTCCTTATCATTTAGGTAGCATCTGGATGCTGAGAGCAGATAGAAGGTCCTGAGGAGCCATGGCTCACTGTGTTGCAGAAAGACTCGTGCCCCACCTGTCTTCAAAGGTCATCGGAAAATTGGTCGGGAGCAGGCTAGAAATAACTTCATTTAGAACAACTTCTTATGCAACTGTGCCGAAGGATGTATAGCTGATACTTCAATCTATAGACAGCTGTGATCCTACTTACCATCCAGCTCATTTACTTCTGGGGTGTTGACAGGAATTCACACTGTCAGTGATTACATGGTGAACAACATTTTCCCTAACCAGGGAAGCTTTGTGGTCTGAGAAAGCTGCGGAAAATAACTTGTTCCAGTGGGAAGAAAACAGTAAAACACTGGTGAGGGAAACCAAGCAAAATGTGTATCGCAAAGAGGACTCATAGGAGAACATTATAGAAGAAATATAAGTGAATTGAGCAAAGAGTATTTACAGATTAGGATATTTGTTTTAAAATTTTAATTATACACTGGGAGATAAATAATTTCTTAGTATCTATTGTCACTTTTTGCAATTGTATTGCTGCTATTCAGATCTTGCTACAAGAATATTGTTGTTTGCTGGAGTTTCACAAGACATGCGTCTACAAGCCAGGGAAGAGAGCTAATCGTAAATGTTTATTTATTATGTAGACACAGGAAATTGTATTTTGTGCATAACCAAAACTACATTTGAAACTAACCCTAAAATGATTTGGCATTTTTATTGAAGACTGAATCCAAGCTAATGAATAAAAGTAAACAATTTAGTACTTGACTGGAAACACTTGTGAAATACCTCAAAGGAATTAAGGGGTGTTCCTCTAGAAAGGTGACATGGCCAACAGCCCAGCTGCAGTGCTTTTGTACCAATGCATGCAACATGGGCAGCAAACAGGAGGAGGTGGAAGCCACCATGCTGCTAGAAAGCTATGACCTAATTGCCATTACTGAAATTTGGTGGAATGAATCCCATGACTGGAGTGCAGCTATCAGTGGCTACAGGCTGTTCAGAAGGGACAGGTGAGGGAGAACAGGCAGAGGTGTTGCCCTCTATGTCAAGACATGAATAGAGCGTGAAAAGCTGTCTCTGAAAAATAGCCACAAGCAGGTTGAAAGCTTATGGCTAATAATTAAAGATTAAGGCAACCAAGGGAATCTTGTGGTTGGTGTTCACTGGAAACCTCTCTTCCCACACCTCTTGCGTAGATGGATCACACAGCAGAGACTGGGGTAGCAAAGTCCATCCCAGTGTAAGAGAAGATCATGTTTGTGACTACCTGAGGAACATAAACATACACAAGTCTAAGGGACCGGTGAGGTACATTCCAGAGTCCTGGGTGAATCAGCTGATGTAGTTGCCAAACCACTCTGCATGATACTTGAAAAGTCATGGCAAGTCAGGTGAAGTTCCCAGGGACTCAAAAAAAAGAAACATTGCACTCATTTCTAGAAAAGGTAGGAAGGAGGATCCTGGGAACTGCTGACCTGTCAGCCTTACTTCTGTGCCTGGGAAGATCATGGATCAGATCCTCCTGAAAGCTATGCTGAGGCACAAGGAGCACAGGGAGGTGATTTGAGACAGCCAGCATGGCTTCAGCAAGGGTAAGTCCTGCATGACCAGTGTCATGGCCTTCTCTGATGGAGTGATTACATCAGTAGATAAGGAAGGAGCTGGAGAGGTCATCAGTTTGGACTTCTGTAAGGCTTTTGACACAGTCCCCCACAACATCCTTCTCTCTAAACTGGAGAGAGAATGATTTGATGGATAAACTGTTTGGTGGATGAGGAGTTGTTTGGATGGTCACATCCAGAGGGCAGTGGTCAATGGCTCAGTGTCAGGGGCCTGGATTGGGACCAGCATCAGTGAAATACGCAGTGGTATTGAGTGCACCCTTAGCAAGTTTGCAGATGATACCAAGCTCAGTGGTGTGGTTGACATGCCTGAAGGACCTAGGGCAAGCTCGAGAAGTGGGTCTGTGTGAACATCATGAGGTTTAAGGCCAAATGAAGGGTCCTGCATATGGATTGGGGCAACCCCTGGCATTTGATACAGAGTGAGGAATGAAAGGATTGAGAGCAGCCCTGCCAAGAAGGACTTAGGGGTAATGGTGGATAAAAAGCTGACATTGTGCATTCAAAGCCCAGAAGACCAACTGTACCCAAGGCTGCATCAAAAGAAGCGTTGCCAGTAGGTCGAGGGAAGGGATTCTGTACCTCTTCTGTGCTCTGGGAAGACCCCACCTGGAGTACTGCGTAGCCCTCAGCAAAGGAAAGACATGGACCTGTTGGAGCAGGTTCAGAGGAGGGCCACGAAAATGATCAGAGGGATGGAACACTTCTCCTATGAGGACAGTCTGAGAGCGTTGGAGTTGTTCAGCCTGCAGAAGGCTCTGGGGAGACCTTATTGCGTCCTTTCAGTAATGAAGGGGTCTTATAAGAAAGATGGAAAGAGACCTTTTACCAGGGTCTATAGTGACAGGTAATGCTTTTAAATTAAAAGAGGGTAGATTTAAAGTAGATATAAGGAAGAACTTTTTTTTTACAATGAGAGTGGTGAAACACTGACACAGATTGCCCAGGTTGGATAGTGCTCTGAGCAATGTGATCTAGTGGAAGGCATGCCTGCTCGTAGCTGGGGCAGTGCACTAGATCATCTTTGAAGTAAGTCCCTTCCAACCCGAACTACTCTGTGATTCTATGGATTGAATTTGTGGCTCAGTGTTAGTACTCAGAAAACATTCTCTAGACTCATTCTAGACTGTTGTGGTTTAGAAAAGCTTTGCCAGGCTGAAAATCATGTTTTTCTTTTTGTTGTTCTGTGTGTGTGTCTAAACCGGTGGAAAAATGATTTTTTGTCTGAGCTCTGATATAAACGTGTGTATCTTTGTTGAATCAGAATAGTCACTCTTTGCACTGGAGAAGTATCTGGCCCTGGACTGAACCAGTGCATCACTCATATGTAATGCATATTCTGTACGTAAAAGCACTGTGCTTTAACAGTGTGTCGTCTGCTTTTTTGGTCCACTTAGAGAGCTAGTCTTCAGTGCTACCATAGGTAATTTCTGTTATACTTTCCAGTCTTCTTCCTCTGTATAAATTATTGTATGCAAATTATTGATAAAGATTATAATATGTTCACTAGCTACAGTTGTTGCTTTTTTCTCTAATCTGATTTTATTGGTTGATTAGTGTTTGTTCAATTCATTGCCTCTTTAACAGGAAGATGTAAAGGTGAATCATGTCATGTGTTCAAATGCGTCCTCTCTATGTAGTCTTTCTTAAAAACAAGTTGTAGCTGAAAATTCATACATAATACGATGTTTTCTGCCATTCAGAAGTGGTGCAAGCTCTCTGAAAAAGTTTTCAATTTATAGTAGAAAAAAAAAAACACTGGAGCTATCAGAAACATTATGTAATACAAAGTAAACACACCCTACCCTACTGCACCCACCCCCGCCATCTCCTGAGGCTTTGGAATTTTCTAGTTTCTAATTTTCTTTTTCTTTTTTTTTCCTCTTACTCTTTCCCACATGTTTTTCCAATGTTGGGAAGGCTGGATGTCATGCAGGGGGTAAAAAGCCATCCCAGTACTGCTGCCTCCCTCCCTCTTGTGCAGACCCCGATAACCTGAGCTCCTCTGAACTGTCTCTTCCAGAAAATTCATTTGATGATGCAGAGACCTGGGAATCACCCATTATACTGCTAGATGGCCCTGATTGTGAATTAGCCTCATTACTGAACTAATTTCTCATTTTAATTAGTTATGTTTTTGCAGCACTTGTTTTGCCTCTTCCTGCTAGATCAAATCACATTAGGAATGGGAGTATTGTTCTGCTGTTTTAAGATGTTGGTGAGGTTCCTCTTGCACGCAGCCCTAAGTATTGCTATAGTCACTGGAAGCCATCCACTGACCTTAGGCTCTGTTAACCAGCTCTGGTTTTGTTAATTAGTCCCTAAACTACAAGCTTTTGGAGGCTGAGTACTTTGGGAAAGTGTTGTTATATTCTTGCTTTGCTCCCAAGCTCCTTTCTAGGAATCTGCTCCTGAGCAGCCAGAGCATGAGTGATGCACAGATCCAGTTACACCTAACGCAGGGCCTCGGTGTGATGCTCTGGTTTGCAACCTCAGCTCCTGAATTATCATGCAGAACAGTCCCTTCCGTGGTTGTTGAAAAAGCCTGGAGGTGCCTGAACATCCTATTTCCAATTTTATTTTAGCTATGAATTTACCTTGATGCCTGGAGTTGCTTCTTTATGCATGCCCAAAATTGTCCCAGTCTGAAGACCAGAAGCGAAAAGAAGTCTGGCTTCCCCCTCAGCCTGAGGGCTTTCAATTCCTGCCTCCAAGCTAACCACCCACCTGGGCTTTCCGTGGCGTGCAGGGAGGGCAGGGCTGTGTAACGCCACTGCCACCGCTGAGATTCTCCCCAGAGGGCTGGAGTGGGTTCCCTATGTCTGATCTTGGACACCAGCTGGAAGTTGGCAGAGGTTTGTGCCCTCGTGTCTCATGTACAGGTTCCTGAGTGCGCTGCAGCAATGTCAGTGCAGCCTTTTCCTTGGAGGTCTTGAGGCCCCCGGCTTGGAGGAGGAGCTGAGCTTTCAGTCGTTTTCCTGGGAGTTCGGAGATGAGGCTTCTCCCTCTTTTTGGGGAAGCTCCCTTGCTCCTGTACATTAGGGTTGTATTATTATTATTATTGGTTTTGTTATTATCATTGCTTCTGCTTCTGTATGCACCTCAGAATGTCTTGTTGAGTTAAATACATGTGTTATCAGTAGGAGAATTTCAAAAAGTACAGAGACCAGTTGATTACAAATTAGGTACAGTAAGTCATTGCTTTGGTATCTGTTTTATTTCCGATCCAAAATGACTGTGTTCCTGCAGTTGGTTGAGTGTAAGTATTAAACAGGAGGAATAGGCTAGCAGAATAAAATCTGTATGTCCTGATTTTCCGTACAGCTATAGTAGTAAAGACTGGAAGAAATGCAGAGGAGCTCTGCAAGTTTGTTGCATTTCTGCACCAGCGATGTAGTAACACATTAATGTCTGTATCTGTGCACATCATTGAGTAGAGGTCATTCTTACAACAGGAAAATTTTATTATGTTATTATTTTATAACAATGGGTTATAAAATGGGCAGCATAAACTGCAAGTTAAGGGTCCATCAGAGGTGGTGTATGCAGCCTGACAAGTGCCAGGCTTCTCATTAAAGCCCTCATAGAGAAATGGTAGAGCAAAAAGTGATTCAGGAGAGATGTGGCTGGTTCTTCCTTGAGGTTAGGAGAGTTGAAGCAGTCTGTGGTGCTTAACCTATGAGCATACTGCTTTTAATTTTCCATTTTTATTAACATGAATTATTAACAACATGAATATTAACACAAAACCTTTCTCAATTTCATTTTTTATTAAAAAATGAAGGGTAAAGCTGGTACAAGCATGGAAGAAGGCACCACTGAAAGCTGCTTGGGGATAACGATGTGGAGCAGGAGGGACGTAGGGGTAGAGATTGGGAAATGTTGTAATACTGTATGTACCTCAGCACTGGGATATGAAAGCTTATTTTAATATTTAATAAAATTTTAATTTTGCTTTTCTTAAAAAAAAAGAAAGCCGTTTTTGGAAAATCTTACTAGAAAATGTGAGTTCAAATTCTGGTCCGCTGGAACCTATGACAGCCCACAGAGCTTTTGGAATGCAGTACAGTAAGCTGTCTGGTCACATTATGTCGGTCCTCCTTTCTTCCCACATGTTTGGCATTAAAAGAAGTTCAGAGAATGAATTATATGTGTTCCAGATACTACTTCTTTGTGTAGGGTTTTGCCTGAATGACGTGTGATGGTTGCAGTCATCAGAAGGAAGAAAGGATGGCCTTCCTCAGCACTGCAGAATGAGTGAGGTGGCCCCCAAGACTGCCTTCTGAGGCTCTGCAAAAACATGGAAGATATCGCATATAAATGATTTGTCTTTTCTCATCCTTCTGTACACTGCATACTAAAGAATTGTGTCCTTGCTGTGTATTTTGTGGCATAGCACCTTTGGGTTATTGATTGGATTGATTAGTAGCAAATTAGAGCAAACAGCAATAGTTACTGACCATTTCTGTCCCTTGGATGGGGGAGGCAGGCTCCTGGAGCCTGGTCTTCAGCCCCAGGAGTGTTTCATACCAGTGTGGTTCAAAGAGCTCAGTGAGTACGTTTGTCTGTGATAGGAGCAGGTGTTCTTCCTCAATTAAATCACAGCTTTTTTGAATTCACATTTGTACTTCATGGGGCTTGCCACCTTTGCTGGTTACACAAACCAGTTCTACCAGGAAGAACTATAGAAGCCCTTTTGCTTTAGAAATGTCAGAAGGTAAGACGATCTTCTGTGTGATTTCAAGGATTTCCCAGTTCCAGTTGGGTTGGGCACTTCAAGAATGAGTGCTGGTTTTATTGTGTGCATGTGTGTGTGTGATTATTTTTCTTGTGGTAATAAATGATCCTTTTTTTCTGGAAGAAAATAGATTTTTGTAAGGTGCACCATTAGGAGTTACAGGAATGGCTCTCATTTCAGTTTGCTGTAAAGACTTCAGTCTATTCTAATGCTTTCCAAATTGGCTTTCCCTTTCCTAATCTGTTCTGTGTAGAGGCTGTGCATTGTAATATATGAATGTGTGTTTACTTCTGAATAAATTAATAGGAGCTTTGCCAGCAGGCATGATGTGGTGTGATTTTTTTTTTTTTTTTTTTTATTTAATGTTTAT
>VZRU01006493.1:605622-628484 GCA_013398155.1 Pedionomus torquatus | reverse complement strand
TTTTTTAATTAATAAAGAAATGGGATATAGGATATAGTGGGTTGCACACTGAGTGACATTGGATTAACTAGGAGTTGAAGAACTATGTGTCCTGCTGATGGTGGACAAAATCAAAGGTGTTGACAGATTCACTCACTCCATCACAAACAAAAAAGACTTCGAGGTTGTTTATTTGAATAGGGGGAGCGTAAATCCTACACACAGATACCAGTAAACAATAGTCCTGGATTTTGTTTCTTAAAAAATACAATATGCAATATAATAGAAATCCATTATTGTATGTCTTTATATCTTTGCATATAGCTGTAGATAATATATAATTTTGTATGGCCAGGAAGTAGGTTGGCAAATGTATATACACATGCAATGTGGATTTATAGACTGCCTGCTAAAGGTTTACATTTATCCTTAATTTACTTTGTGGGTCCTATCGGGTCCTTCCTGAGAGCACTAAAAATGGTTGTCTCACATTTTACAGTACATTTGAAAAGTGGCGTAATATGATTTGTGACTGAATTTATATTTCAGAGGGGAATTCAAGTTATTACTATTTCCTCCTATTAAAATCATCAGGTCCTGAATATGTTCAGCTGAAAAACAGGACTGCCTAACAGTCTTTTACCCGAGACTTGTAAGGAATCAATATAGTTCCCATCAGTACAGTAAATTACTTACTGAACCACTTACAGTAATCACGATGCACAATTTCTCATTAACCCCTTCCCTTCTCTATATAGAACCAATATTGTCTTAGAATAAAGTTATTTTGGAATGTATTTGTAAATCATTAGACACTAGAGTATTTAGTTCAAAATTTGATAACTAAGGCAGTTACGTATCTGTAACAATTCTGTTTAATATCTGTATCAACAACCCAATGAGGGGACTGAGTGCGCCCTCACTAGGTTTGCAGATGACACCAAGTTGGTTGGGATGGGAGCATTGATCTGCTTGAGGGTAGAAAGGCTTTGCAGAGGGATCTGAACAGGCTGGATTGATGGGCCAAGGCCAATGGTATGAGGTTCAACAATGCCAAGTGGGGTCCTGCACTTGGGTCACAACAACCCCATGCAGTGCTACAGCCAGGGGAAGAGTGGCTGGAGAGCTGCACCACAGGAAAGGATCTGGGAGCGTTGGTCAACAGCCAGATGAATATGAGCCAGCAGTGTGTCCAGGTGGCCAAGAAGACCAACAGCATCCTGGCCTGTATCAGGAATAGTGTGGCCAGCAGGATGAGGGAAATTGTCATCACCCAGTACTCAGCACTGTTGAGGCCCCACCTCAAATACTGTGTTCAGTTTTGGACTCCACACTACAAGAAAGACATTGAGGTGCTGGAGCAAATCCAGAGAAGGGCAACAAAGCTGGTGAAGGTTCTAGAGCACAAGTGTTATGAGGAGCGGTTGAGGGAGATGGGGTTGTTCAGCCTGGAGAAAAGGAGGCTGAGGGGAGATCTTATCGCTCTCTACAACTGCTTGAAAGGAGGTTGTAGCCAAGTGGGAGTTGGTCTTTTCTCCCAAGTAACACGCAACAAGACAAGAGGAAATGGCCTCAAGCTGCAGCAGGGGAGGTTTAGAATTGGATATTAGGAAAAATTTCTTCATTGAAAGTGTTGTCAAGCATTGGAACAGGCTGCTGGAGAGGTACTTGAGTCACCATCTCTGGAGATACTTAAAAGATGCGTCGATGTGGTGCTGAGGGACATGGTTTAGTGGTAGACTTAGAATCATAGAATCATAGGATAGTTTAGGTTGGAAAAAAACCTTTGAAATCATCAAGTCCAACCATTCGTCTATCACTGCCAAGTCCACCACAGTTCCTAAAATAAGTGTTCAAGATTCATGCTCCATTAACTCACTGTCTTTCAGTATTTTTACATGATTCCACTATTAGTGCAAGTTTGTTGTTTTTTGTCAATAACGTAAATCTAGTATCGTTGTGACTGAGCAGATAGACATGCTTGAGCCTGTGCAGCAGGGCGTAGGAGCCCCAAAACTAGTGGTGGCTGGGGAGAAGCAGCTGGGGATCACTACCTCTGAGAGGTCCTTGAGAAGAGCCAGGGAAAAACTGAGTGCCAGAAAGACATCTCCTAACCTGGTCCATTTTTGGAGACCATTGTGGCACAGGAGATGCTCAAAGGACTGTGTCAGAATTGAGAGAATAGAAAGTGACAGCATTATTTGGTGGAATATGGAGGGAATTGGTGACGGCAGTGCTAAGGAGAGAGGAAGTTATGCCAAACTGAATAGTTATGCCCAGTTAAATAGCTTCACATATACTGGTCAGTTAATAAGTTTGTCAAAAGCAAACAAATTTAGAAACAAAATAATGTCTTGATTGTTGCTAATTTTGTATTTGAAAATGCAGCTAAGTTAAAGGTTGTGTTACTTCATTTTCATATCCTGTTCGTGCTTGTGGTTCAGAAGCGTGGAGGAAGGGCAGAAAGGTGCAAGAGAGCTGTGACCTGAGAAGAGGTTTATGGAAATAAACTGGTTTTATTGTAGATTTATTGGCAGCGTTAACAATAGTCATTGCTTCCTCTTGTCAGAACTATAAACAGACATGATGTGAAGACAAAGGATGCAGATAATGTTCAAAAAGTGCCTTTGTTTACATGGCTGTTTTGTTTTTTTAAATTTAATAAGACATTAATTGACTACAATGACAGTGTTTTCTTTGAGAAACTTTATAGCAGAGCAAATCTCATCCAGATCCAGCAAATAATGAAAGATAAAGAGCCAGAAAATCATCTTGTTCTTCTTCGATGATGTTAACAAATGGAGGCGTGTCCAAAGCTGATTTGATACACAAGCAAATGCCTTGTTGTACTTTCCTGTGCTTCCACTGGAGCCATACTGGAGTCATGGGCCTCTCCCATTCCTGTGACTTACCAGGATGTAATGCCTACAGCTCCATGGAGGTTTGCTGCATTAGGTAACAGGATGAGAAAGCACAAGAATGCTGGTTCTCATGTTGGAGAACTTCCTCAGTTGGAGTATTCTGATATTCATCAAGGTTAAGTAGTCTTCTTTGCTCCTTCTGCTCCTTGTCATTAGAAACTATTGTTCCCTCTGCTTTTTTTCCATACCAGTATCCCTTGTGTCTCCTATCTGTCTAAGATGGTCCCCAGCTGAGAGTTGCTCTCCGTGTTAGAAGTACCAGGCAGCTCCCAATAGCAATTCTGGAAGCTAATTCTCCTTCGGCTAGGCTGGCAGCTGCCGTTATGCTAGTAGGTAAATCAATAAAGCACTTGCTGCTATGGTGAGCCTGATGAAAATGAATCCATTTTTACTTTTAAAGCAAGCGAGTCTTCTCTGATTAGTGAGATTAGATAGCTGAAGTGGGGCACAGAGGGTGGTAATGAAAGCTGCAGTTTGCCAAGAGTCTGCACCAGTCTTATGGCTAAAATGATTAATATGATGAACCAGATCTAACTGCTTTTGCAGGAAAAGCTACAGATTTGCCACAAGGCATTGATGACAAAGTGGCTAGTGTGGCTGGTTGAGTGGTGATGAGACTGGCACTAGAAGAAGTGACATGCTTTTAAATTTTCACATGGAAAGCAGAAAATCTAGGACTGTAGATGATCTGGTGGGTTATGAAGTCATGAAGTCATATCAAGTTTGCTCTGAAAATGTGATTGATTTCTGGTTTGTGCTTCATCTTTTACCAGATGTTTCTGAACCCAGCATCCTCAATTGTGTTCATATCTGTTTGTTCTCTTTTCAGCGTAGTTCCTTAAATAGTTACTTTCTTTGCCTGATGTTCCTCTCCCTTCACTGCCCTCGTGAGGCCGTTCTCATTCTTTAAGTGACTTTTAAGTGACTTTCTTGCCTCCTCTCATAATTTCACCATTCCTCACTATGAAGTCATACTTTCTCTCTTTGCCTGTTCTTATTTGAATTCTTCTTTCCTGAGTATATGATAATTTTATACTTGTGTCTCACCAGCACCTGAACAATGATATTAAAGTCTGTGTCTCTGCCATGGAAATTTCTTACTTGATAAGTCCTAGGAGGCTTGTTTTTAAGCACTGAAGTGAAGAGAAGCCAACAATCAGCCTACTGAAGCAAGAGAAAAGCTGTGATCAGACTACAGACTATTTGAAGTAGAAAAACCCAGTGAACTAGAATTATGAATATGTTTGTGGAACTACAGAGGTAAATACAAAACCAGTATGTTTGAAATTCTTCGACTCCTAAACTAGAGAAGCACATTACTATCAATTCAGTAAGAATGTCCTGTTGTGTCAAGAACAATTTAAAATGGTGTTTCGGCACTTAAGCATAAATTTGAAAAGATTTTGATCTTGTATAATTTAGGGGCTTAGTGAGTCCCATGTTCCTATTTTGTAGTCTTACCAGCTGGATGCATCAGTATATCAGAAAGTATATGACTGAAGTTTACAGATCATGGAAGCAGCAGATAAGCTGAATGTTGAACTGTTGACCGAATATTCCACTGCAAGAACTAGAGAGATCTTGAAACAATCAGTAAGAAATCAGTACAAAACAGACAAAAATGGGCAGCAAGTTTCTGGAATTTGCTACCCCAAGAGGCTGCAGAGGCAGACACTATCAGGAAGATCAAAAAGACAAATTTATGGACATCAGGAAAATAAGTAGGTGCTAAAAATGCTATAATCTCTAATAAACCTGGTATAACAGTTCTGGATGCTGGCACAGTGCCAAGGGAATGACTTCAGAAAGTAGCTCTCCTAATAGCTCTCCCAAATCCTCCTGCCACTCCTAGTACAGTGCTTGGTCAGCTGTTGGTCTGGCATTAGGACATTTTTTAGTGTCCTTGTGTTCTCCACCCTCTTCTTTCTTTTCTAGATTCTGTACCCCATGGTAAGTAAACTGAATATCTTGTCTTGTTATTCAGGTATACCTATAAGATCACCTTCCTTGTCTGTATTTCACACACATCCCTACTAGTGGTTTTATCATTTTCATTAACTTTAAAGTAGTCATAGTTTTCTTCAGGGTTTTTGTGAGACCAGCATCTTACTGTCTGCTGTCTTTTCCCTATATATATTTCTTCACTTCTTTCTACATATTTAATAAGTCCTTTCTTACATTTTCATTCACCTTCATTACAAGAGTACTTTAAAGGCTCCTCATGTGGTGTCCCTCTAGATGTCTGTGAACTGGTGCAGTTTCACAGGCCCAGGAAAAAGAGCTGTAGGCTGAACCAGCGCAGAGAGGTGCAAGCGATTCTGATGAGGTACAGCAGGCTGTGCCACATTCCTTGCTCTAGGGCCAATGCCAACCTCATAGGTCCAATGCTTATGCTCATATTAATGTTCTGTGGCATGCAATGTTTCTCCCTCCATTCAAATTTTCATCTAATCCCAGCTTGATCAAATGAGATCTGCAGCAGCTAAGTCATATTAGAAAAAATTAGGCCATCAATCCATTATTAAGCTGGAAAGTATTTTATAGTCTGTGTCTGGCCTCAGGGTGTCTCAGAACATTCCATGGCTGATCTGTCCTGAGTATGAGAGGGCTGGGGTTTAGGTGCTAAAAGATAAATACAGATACTGAGGGTGTTGTGGGGATGTTTTTAAAGCATTCGGTTTGCAGCCTTGGATTAGCTAGAGCCAAGGCCTAGGTGCTTGTGACAGCAATCTTTATAGTTCTGGTGGCCAAGGTGCTTTTGAAAAAATTCTCCTGGTCTCGTTTATGCACGTGCCTGCTACATCCAAGATGTCGTGCCAGTTCTGTAGCATTGGGAATTTTTCCTGAGATGTACGTAAAGTTCTTTTATTTGTGTCCTACCAAAGATCAGTGTACATTTATAGAAAATGTTACATTTATTACATCTTCTGCTCTTGATAATATGTTCTATCCAACACTCTCTGAAAATTAAAAATCTGTCCCCAGTTTTTACTGTATAGCTGGTGCTTGCTGAAATGACAGTCTTTTGTGTAAGCTTATTAATTTCCTTTGTTAATCTTCTCTTTTTCTAAGGAAATAGGTCTTTATGTTGAGATCCTTGATGCAGGTAGTTTCACAGAATCACTGAACAGCTGATGTTGGAAAGCACCTCTGGTGATCACCTAGTCCAATCCCCTACTCAAAAAGGGGCAGCTACACCAAGTTGCTCAGGACCTTGTTAGTCAGGAATTGAATGTTTCCAAACACAGAGGCTTCACAATCTCTCTGGACAATGGTTTCAGTGCTCAATAACCCTTACAGAGTATCCAGCACCAAATGATAACTCTTTCAGATATGTACAGTACAGGAAGCAAGACAGTAAACACCTGAAATCACTAGCTGATTGTCCTTAGTAACTAATTGGCTTTGGTGAGGATGCATTAGCGGTATCTTTTCAAAGTTGTGACTTAGCACCAGTGTAAATAATTATTCCAATTCTGACTTGGATGATGTTGCTCTGAGTGTTGAGAGGGAAGAAAGTATGGGGAGGATTGAATTTTCTTCAGTTCATGTCATTTATTGCATTCTTGAAATGCCACATTTGGATGTTTGCCTCCTTGCCTCGTCGCTGCCTCAACATGTCACATTGGATTTGGTGCAAGAAATAGTTAATTTAAGGCAGCTTGTGCAAGCTGCTGCAGATAGTATGAGTCAAAGACAATTTTTTCCAATGGCATTGTGCTTTGAGCCTAAGCTGCAGAGGAATTGGCAGTGCCAGGAGTTGAAAACAGACGTCTCTGTGTTGTGCACACTCAACTTCCAAAGGCGGTGACTGGGGTAGAAAACCAATTTGAATCTGAAATAAAGACTTGCCCAGAGGAAGTAAAGATTAATGACTATATCCGTGGCCAAAAAAGGTGGAGGGCACTGGATGAGATGTATGGCCTCTGTCTGTCCTTTCTTATTACTGTTGCTGACTCTCTGCCCTAAGATGACATGTGTGTTGGCACTCTTTAAACTGATGACTTGTTTATTTTTGGTTTGCTTTCAGTTGCTAGATTGACATTACAGACCATAGTCTTGGACTGCTGTACATCCTTTATAAATTGCTTTAAGATGTTTTAGTGTGATAAGATGATATAAAAATTGAAGTCATTACTACTATCTGTATTATCAGGGGAATTGGACAGCTGGCATTGATCTGTAAGAGACTAATTTCCATATTTTGTTATTATGTTAACCCATAGAATTCTTCTTGTTTATGATTTCAAAGAAAGTTTCCCTAATCAAAAGGTCATCCTCTGTAGCATGTAGTTCTTGAGAGACATGGAAGGGCAGCAAATTTATGAACACTGTCATTTTTTATCTGATCAATAACCTCTTGCTCTGTTAATAGTAATTTCCTAGTATTTTACATTGCATTATATCAAGATCTCACCAACTGCTTCACAGAACTGCTTGTGAGCGAAACCTAGCAGTTAGTGAAGGGTAGACTGCTTGGTTTGGGGCAAATATTATGCTCCCCTTGAAATTCTTGGCATTTATCTTAAATTTTTTAATTAAAATAATCATAAAAATTCTCAACTCATTGCTATTTTGTAAGGAAAGAGATTGAATAAGGCCCTTATCTTGCTGTGTTGAGTAACACTTTATGATGAGCTAAATTGTACCATTCATCCAAGAGCCACAGTAATGGTAGCACAGAGGCTGCTGTGCTGCAGAGGGAGTAGCTTGCTCTCCGCTATCATCTTCTGGTTTCAGAATAAAGCCTGAGAAATCAAACAAGAGATTTTTAATAATTTAAAAGCACTTAGAGTCAGAACTAGAAGAGGTAAAAAGTTGAGTCTGTTTAAAAAAAATGAATCAAACACCATTCCATTTTCCAAGGTGGTATCAGTGTAGCTCCAGTGCTATTGGCCAGAATTGGCCAGGATGCCTTTGGGCAGCAAATGTATATTCTGGGAATCAAGGGTGAGTAGAGGGCTGCAGGGCACGCCTCCCTGTACTAGCTCACAGCAATGGTGAAGACCAAAGAAAGGAAGTTTTGGTTTTCTTCCTAACGTAAAGCTCTGCCTGGTGCTTTAGTTCTCTGCTTGGTCCAAATACTTCTTTGTGTTGGCTCAGCCAGTGTGCTGTCTTTCTCCTGGATATTCATACTACAGAGATGCTCAAAAGATGGAGTCAGAGTTCCACTAGCACAATCTGGGGAGTGTGGCTTGTTTGATTTTTTAACCTCTACTCTGCGTGGGTCTGTTGTCCAGCACTACCCTAATGGTAAAGATAAGTCACCAACTGGGAGTGATTGCCTGGAAAGACCATAGGCTCCTTATAGTTGGGCAAATGTTTTTTTTATGGTTGGGCAAACATCTTTTTCAGGAATGATTTAGATATAACTGCTTATGCAAAGAGAAATCTCTGGCTCTTCCGTTTTGCTGTGATAGGTTACTGTTGAGAGGGATTTGAAGAGCTGGACCACAAAGTACAGGTTGCCCTGAGAAACAGTGCTCTTACACTACAAACCTATCTGAATTGCTACAATATTCATCCTCAGTAAAAATTGATTAAATTGGTCAAATTCACTTTCACTGGTGGTATCTTGACAATAATTTAGATGCTTGAGAATAGATGAGGGTCTATTTAGACACCTGGACAAATTGTAGACTTACGGGGCAATATCTTACCTCTGGGAGACCAGCTGGCATTCAAGAATAGCAATTTGTTGTCTAAAACGGCACAAGACACCTATTTTACATGCCTAAATGTCTCACAAAGCACCAAAACAATATATAAAATAGGAAAAAAAAGAAGTGGAACATAGATGGTTGGCAGTAAGCAAGTACCTAACCAGTGAAACAATACCTTCTCAGACTGCGGTATTTCAGGTCTGGGAATTTTTTGCTGTAGCAAATTAGCCTGTCAGAGTGAGAATATTGCATTAGTGGAAATCCTTGGGTGATTTTTCTTTTTAACTTTTGCATCCAGGCCGTGCTTTGCTGAGGCTTACTGACAAAAAGCTTGAACGAATGGGCATTGCCCAGGAAAGCCTGCGACAGCACATTCTGCAGCAAGTCCTGCAGCTGAAGGTGAGAGAAGAAGTCCGAAACCTCCAGCTGCTTACACAAGGTATGAAAAGTAATTTTGATATGGACAGTTATTGAGATCAGGAAGCAGAAGTTTGCTTGAGGGAATAAAAGGTGACTTGACATTCTCACACAATAAATGATGTGTGAAAATGTCTCATAGATTCCACATGCTTTCCAAGCTGGGAACAAAAAGGTAAAATAATGCATAAATAAATGGAGATGTTCAGCTGCCTGTTTTCCGTGATGAATAGGCTCCATCTACAGCTTGATGGTAGTCTTACTTAACTGTCTGCTTACTAGGATGAAAATAATTACATGTGAAGGGCACAAGTAGTGAACATGCTGTCTTTACAGACATTGTACATTTTGCACTAATTGTTTACTTTCAGTGTTGGACAAAAGAGTAATCTCAGTAACCTGTTTTATGGTAGGAGCTGTCAGTGGAAAATTACCTGTTAGACACTGTTTTTTGCAGATGGCTGATTCCTTTTTCATGTTGGAGTAATTTTATTGACTTGAATAGAGTTGCTTCTAATTTATGCTGCTAAGAAAACACAAAACTGGGCTCAATATGGAGATCTTGATTAGAAGACAGGGAAGAAGGAGTAACAAAAAGCTCATACATATTTTCCAAATGGGGCTAAGATGTTTTATAATGACTTGTGTTATTAGCTCTATATTAAGGCTTTTTAACAGCTGTGGTAACGCGCAAGAAAAGCCATCATTATGGTAACAGCATAAGGTAAAATTTAGACAACCTCTACTATATATTTGCAATACTTAGTCAATGTTAAATGTTGTTTGGTAGTCCAGTGAGATAGCATAAATAGCACACTTCGGTGTTTTGGTTCAGTGCCCGTTATATGTCACATCATATGAAAAAAAATAGACTTCTTCAGTACATGCAGTGTATTTTTAACAAAATGTCCTTCACACATGACATTGTGTTCCTGATTAAGACTTGCTCACTGTGTTTGGGGGAAAACTCTCTGATTAGTTGAGTAAGCTGCATTTTTATCAAAAGACCCAATGCCTCAACTGAATTGTTCCTTTGGGCTTTGTGTCCTGTGGATTGTGCCGAGGAGCTTTAGGCCTCCTTCATTTTCCCGTGACCTTTGAGTATGACCTCACATCACCTTATGCCATGTCAAAAGCAGTGCACATTCTGAAGCATCGATGTCTTCTCCAGATGTTCAGAGCTCTTATTTTTCCCTTCATCCATTCACAGAATCACCTAGGTTGGAAGTGACCTTTTAAGATCATCTAGTCCAACCAATGGGAAAAAAAAAAAAAATTAATTCATCTTTTCACTATTCCACTATTCCTGTGTTATTTTCTTCAGCATTGGCTGGGATCTCTCTTCCCCTACATCTGGAGTGGTACTTGAGAGACTGGAAAGTTCTGGTCACCAACCATCACTATTTTAGGTCTGCTTACAGAAGTTGGGATTTTATTGATATGGGACAATGAAGACCCACTAGCTATAAATTTGGGTCAATTGATTGCTGTGATCCAGATAGATTTCTTCATAAGCCTGTATTTGGCATTGAGGACTATGTGTTTCCAGGCTTCTCCTTTATTGTTTCTCCCTGGTTCCCCTCTGGACATATCATCTGCTGGATGAGTCACGATCAGCCAGACAGTGGTGACTGCAGTTTCAAGGAATTCAGGGCAGCATCCTTTGAGATTTATTTCTTGCCCATGCAGCTGAGGATGCAATTTTGAACTCTGGTAAGAAAATGAATGAACACATGCTGGACTACGAAGGACAGACTAGTGATAGATTTGTGAATGTCTGTTTCATCTAGTCTTTCTCTGCCATATAGAAAGAACATTATTAATTAGTCTGTTCATATAAAGGCATGCCATCACATGCTTTATGAAAGCCAGCACAAGCTTACAAAAAATGGTGGTCTGCAAGATTCTAAGCTTCTGCTGTCTCTCCCCGCAATGGTGCTGGCCCTTGTGCTGCACTTCAACTCCACTCCATCCTTAAAATAGAGCTATAGTTATGGGGCAGCACAAAATTCCATAAAATGTTCCCGTGTTCAGCAGAGCTGTGTTAATTGTATGATCCCAGAGCAGGGGGACAGTGAGCAATGGGATGGCAGCAGTATTCCTATCCCTTATCACTTCGTTTACACCAAGTTGGAGTGTGTGTCTGTCAAACGTGCTTTTTTTTTAAGTGCTACAGTTAATATATAATTTCTCAACTGTGGCGCAGTCTGTACATCTGTGTGTCTGTCAGTTGTTCTCTGAAACTGGTTCTGTCACCCTGCCCAGTTTCTTCAAACTGTGTCCACCCATATTCTTGTTATGGTTTATACGTTCCTAATCTAGGTACTGGAATATCCTTCTGTAAGTGCTTTTCTGTTGTGGAGAACATTTGGAGAACATTTTTTCTCTGAAAAGTAACACATATGCATGCCAGCAGTTTCTGCCTTTTGGAAATTCCACTTGCAAAATGCAGGTCACAGTGTAGCTATTGCTACATGGTACTTTGCTGTCCTCCAAAATGTCCTCCAAAAGGAGTGGAAAACGAGCTTTCTGCCTCTCAGTGTACAACTCAGGAAATCGTTAGGTGAAAGAAACCATTAGAACTCCTTTCTGAATTAATTTAGCGCACAAGCTGGGTTGCAAGCAATGAGGTCCTAGTTCAGAGCCCATTGATGTCAGCAAAAAGACTTCCACTTAACTTTAGTTCATACCCCAATTGAAGCTGGAGTGAAGGGAAAGTTTTAAAAAAGCATTGTGTAATACTTATCAGATATTTTAAGTGTTTTTGTGTTCTGTTGTCTGCAGGGAAAGTTAGCCTCATTTTAAAAACTCAGTAGAGAACTAGCATTCTTTGCTACTCCCATTTCAGAAAATGACTTAAAAATATTTCATTCTTCTTCATTCAGGACACACCATCTAGTCTGTTCTGGGGATCTTGAAGCCAGAATAGTGTGTGATTGTGTAATTGAAGGCTTGTATCGAGTTTTAGGAAGACTTTTCTTTAGAGTAAGAACTGCCTGATTGAGGCTATTATCAGCAGAAACGCTATTCCAACCTCCACTAGGATAGAAGGGCACAGACCCAACTACTGATCTGTGCTTTTTCCCCAGACTTGGTGATGTTGAGGAACTAATTTGACAAAATATCTTCCAATGTCTCTTGGGGAGAGCTGCACACTGTTGGAGACACCATTATTGTACTGTTACCACAGTAAGCCCAAGTTGAAAGATCATTTTTATTAAAAAACCTTATATAACTACACAGAGCAGAAGTTATTTTGAGATTTTTCAATGCGAGTCCTGCTTTTGGCTAGCATAGAAGAGACTGTCCTCAAAGTGGTAGAACTGTGCCATGTGTGATGCTGAGCAAAGTATCCATAGACAGCAATCTGCTAATAGGGTTCAGCTTAAGAAGCATTTTTGTATTTGGATTAAATGATACCTACATTTCAGATGATGTTGGGCCCCCTCCTAAGCTCCTCTCTGAGTTTCATGAAGGGCAAAGTGGTACCTGAATATACTGCCAGGCCATAGAATGTGCCAAATTTTCTTAAAAAATCCCTTCTCCTGCTACTAAAATGTATTAAAATAAGGCTTTATGTTTCATTGAAGATCATCACAGATATTGATACCTGCTGAAATTATTTCTTCAATAAATTTTCTGCTTATCCTGCACTGGTGCCCAGCTACTGAAAAACACATATGCCCAATGATAACCACAATAAGACCAATTTTTTCCTGCCTTCAATATCCAAAATAGTCACATCCAAAACCTATTATATCCTAGCACTGTTATTATTCCAGGAAGGGAACTGGAGGGCCTTCAGATGCATTTCGTCTTTTAAGGAAAGACGAAGTAAGCTGTGTTTTCTAGTGATGGATCATTCACTGCATTTTTAAGAAACCCTGTAACAGAAACTTTGCATTGACGGTCTGTGTGGTGAGTAAACCCTCGACAGCTGAAACATGTTATGAGGATTTTTACAGTATTATCAGCCTCTTAATACTAGAGAAAGTCAGACTAGATCAAACTTTGAGCTGTTTGGCCCTGAGCCCTCCCAGGCTGTCAGAAACATGATGCTAGTTCCTGTTCATTATATTTGCTTCTTAGAGTCATAGAGTCGTTTAGGTTTAGGATGCCCTTAAGAGCATCAAGTCCAACCATTAATCAAGCACTGCCCAGTCCACCAGGCCAGGGTGAAGGGCTCAAAGGGAGTTCTGTGTGTGCTGCATGCTGAGGGGCTGGGCGTGCGCTGCTTTGTTGTGTTTTTATAAGAAAACCATGGGCTAATCATGGGAGGAACCTGGGCGCTGCCATTCCAGCTTGTATCACCACATGTGAGGAGATTTTTTGTTATTTTCCATCATCAAAGCCTTGAAGCATTAGACACTCTCCTGTCTTTTGTGTTCCCACATATGATGACCTTCCCTGCAGTGGTAGCTCTAGTACATGGCATGAATGACTCTTAGTTAGACACCTGCCCAAAAAGGGACTTCAGTGGTCAGAACTAGAAGGGCAAAGGGCAGAACTAGAAGGTCATTTGGAGTTAAGGTAATGTAGGCTTCATGGATACAGTATTATCCGAACTGCCATTGCCTGCTGTCTTTCATGTCCCTTGAGATCAGCACATTTCTTTGTCAACTCTGCAAAGGAGTCAGAATGACTGAAGTTTGTGATAGAAGGTCATCCTGTTACACTTCCAAGATGTACTGTTTTCTTTCCTGGGTACGCTCTGGACTCAAGGTTTTGGCACTTAAGGAATCATGAGTTCCTTCCGCCAAAAAGACTCTTTTTCTTGTCTCTAAAAAACAGCAGATGTTGCCTCTGCAAGCGCTCCAGGTAGGCAGTGTGTTTGCCTTCCCAGGCAGCTGGCGGGGGAAGTGTGTAACACTTGAAGAATCTCAGTTTCATGTCCCTGTGGTGGTGTTCAGAGGCATGCAGCGTTTGAAATGTTGACTGTCCTCTTACCAGACACCCGTTCTTTTGTTTTCATTGTCTTGACCTCACCTTTTTGTTTCCCCCTAACTCTGAAGCTTCCAGCTAGTCAGGAAGGGCCTTTCTTCTTATAGCACAAATTGCTATGCAAATGTTTCTTGCATATGCTGCATATGTGGCATCTGTCCAAGGCACAGGAAAAACCACTTGATATTTCAGAAGAGCTCCAGCAAACTTAATTCCCAGCTGATTTCCTTTGCTCTGTGCTCGTGTTATACTCCAGAATCTCTGAGACACTTTGTGAGTTGAACACAAAGTATAGCATGGAAACACTGGCAGAAATTACCCCAAAGCAGTAGTTTATCCATTATCATAAGGATAAATGATACTGTGTTCTAGGACTCAACAAGCTAAATTGCCTGATTATAAGTAAAGAAATCTTGAGCTTCTTCTTGATATGGGTTTATTTTCATTATGTGTCTGTATCCCTTTACTCCTTTCCATTTTATGTCCTTTTTTCCTCTACCCCTGCAGGAATCATAGCACTTGTTCTTAACATTGCTCTTCCAAGACTGTAAAATGACTTTGCTACCATCCGTTAGACTACAAAAGAGCAGTCTTTGTTGTATTTTTCCTACTCTCAGTCAAGGTCATTTTCAGCACTTACAGAGGATGTAGGCTCCTGAGTCAGAAGCCATGGTTGTTCCTGGGAGTTTTTTCAGACTTTAAGCACTATTAAGACTTCTGAAAATCAATTTTTTCAGGTTACAAGTGTGCACTGAGGGGTTCTCTATAGTTTTCATTTGTTTTAGCTGAAGCAGAATATTGTATGTGGAGTGAGTATCTGAGCTCAGATAAAATGTTTAAAATACATGCATCAGTGACGATAAATATCAAATTCCATCTATAGCATCAGTTATTTGAATTTCATGTGGCTGGTTTCTAACCTGAAGAAATACTTGGCAGTGCAATCAATGGTCCCTGATAGACCATTGAATTACTAGAGTTCTGTTAGTTACCTTTTAGCTATTGCTGTGATGCTAATACATATTCATATCAAATAAACGAGTGATTCAGCTGACAGGTAAAATAAGTTCCAATACACTGGACAATTCATTGCAATGCACTCTGGATAGGTTTAGCACAGAATTGTCCTTCAATATGCGTAGTGTATAAGTTTGGAGCATGAATAAGGAAACATGTATGAACTATGAAATTTGTATTGATGAACTTGTGACAAGATTTTAGCTGTATAATACTGCAGCATGCTTGCATATTAGCTGTTTTGTATGATTGCAAGGACATAATTGCAGTTGTCTGGTTTTCTTATTATTTTATTAGTGTTGATTTTTTTTTCATTCCCACTTTTCAAAATTCTCAGAAGTCATTCTACTGGAAAGTTTGGTCTGGAAAGCTTAGTCCTTCTGAGCTAACGCATACCCAAAACTGTCTTATGTGTTTGATTAATAGGTATTATATATATGTACACACATGTATATGTGTATTTCCCTACTCATGTATAAATTGGAAAGAGAAAAAACAATTTAACTCAAGGTTCAAGAAAAAAAAATTAAAATATTGCTGGTTTTGCTGCAGCCAGTCATGAAAGACTTCCAACTAAATAGGAAAGTTTTGAGCAGTCAGAGGCTGTGATTTAACAACAGCTGTTTGTGATCAGTGCCAGTGGAAATCACTTGTTTTCAACCAGCCGAAAAGAACAGGCTGGTAAAAGGGATTCCAAGAATAGGTACAATCTTTCACACAGAGTTTAAATAAATCAAATCTACATATTGTAAGATGGTGCCATTTACAATGTAACATATTCGTCATTTCTAGTGAGACTTTTCCAGAAATCAGACATGAAATAAAATTAGGGTTGATAGTAGTTTTTTAAAAGAATTGAGGTAATCAGAGCCCTAACTATACTTCCAATCCCTTAGAAGGTATGTAGAAATTTTTGCTGCTCAGCTTTTGGTTCAAAACTTGACTGTCTTCATCAACTAACACCTTTATGGTCAAACTGGGTGGGGAGCATTGGAATTGAGATAAGGAATGCTATTCTCAGTCAGATCCAGTATCCCTCTCCCCTAGCACTCTGACAGCAGCAGATGCTGTTCAGGCAGAGCCCAGAACCTTGATTCTTCTCTGTGGTCTCGTCCCCTTGGACTCCCCAGCATCCAGAAGTGCTGCATTAGCCTAATTAGCATTTCAGAGTTTAGTTAGTTAGAAGAGGCTCAGCTACAAAGTGAAATTGTAAAGCAGAAAATTGGTTCATTTGACCTCAAACCAGGACACCTGCCTAATTCTTTTACTCTCCGTTAAGTATCCGTCTCACTCAGTCACAAAACAAGTGGTTCACAACATGTTTTTAATAAACTAGAATTTAGTCCCTGGCAGCCTCAATGGTGCCAAAAGCACCAAAGCCTGAGTTGGCATGCCTTCAGTTGGGTATCTTCTGCCTTCCACTCCAAGCAGTCCTGCTATCGTGTGTGTGGATAGTAGCTACACATCCTATTTTGGATACACCAGTCCCACCTCAGACACGTCAGCTGCATTATGCCCGTTGCTCTCCACTATTACTACATCAGCTCAGGATGGCTGTCAGATGTATTTGGCTACATGGTAGACAACTAAACTTAGGTGACATCAATTCCCGTGCGCTATGCCTAGAGTTTAACTCTTATGCTGAAAGAAGTTGGTCAGAAAGCTGTATGGATTGCCCTCTTCACTCACCTGAGTTTTGGTAACACCATCTTTCTGAATTTATGAAAGAGGTGTTGCTGATGCCTGTGTGGATACGTTCTGTTAGCAAAGTGTTGCACCACATTGGCACTTGTAACAAACATGAAAGTCACTTAAAGCCTGTTTGAAACTATAAAATAAAGTTTTGCTGTTTTGAGTCCCTGAAGGTGAATCTTGCCAAATAGTTCAAAATCATTTTTCGTCCTGTTGTTACTAGCATTTATGGCCTGTGCAATAAAGATTTATAATTACTGGAAAGATTCAAGGGAGGTGGGAGAAAAATTCTTTCCTTTTTATGCCTTTGTAAAGCTGCTGTTCTAAGTTGTGTAAAAAGAACCCGCTTTATTTAAAAGCTTTTCTTTCTTCATTCACAGTCTTTAAAAGCCTTTCTGTAATGTAATTTTAAAAATTAATGTGGTTCTGTTCAAATAAAAGTTTACTCTTAATGGCTGTTATGCTTCATATGATAGAGCACCTTCATTTACTTTGTTATACATAGGCAGTCAGCAATGTTATGAACTGTTTCTTTATTACTAAGCAATATGCAGATCCCTGGCATCTTCCACAAAGGGAAGGGTGGGTTTTTTTAAACTGATCATGATCATAAAGCACGGGTACTAGCCCAGTGTTTTATGACATGCTCAAGTATGATTAATAATTTTAACTGTGCTGGTTCCCCCTTAAGATCAATATTATAGTATTGTTCCAGTCACTATTTGAATGGATTTTAATTGAAATTGATTCTCTATAAAATAATAAATTGAAGTGTATTAACAATGATCTTGTGGTCCTTGCTGTAAGGAGTTCTGAATTCTAACAAAATTCTGAACAGTTTTCAAAAAGTACCTGGTTTTCTTCTATGAAGCCTAAGTACTCAGAAAGCACCTGTAGGGGTTTTTATTTAAGTACTAATACAAACAGATGACAGCAAGAATACAGCAGCCTTGATTTTAACATGAATGCGAATAGAAATGTAGTGAGGAATTACTGCTTTTTAAAAAAAATCTGTTTTTCTGTTTGCAGTTCAGCTACAGCTGTATTGTGTGATCCTAACATTTAAGTGTGTACTGTTATGTGTAGTGTTACCTTCAAAGTTTTTGTCAGTAAAAATATCTCCCAGTCACCTGACATTAGAAGTTACCTGTACAGTGAAAGGATACATTGAGAAAATCTGCAGCGAGTGGTTCTGTAAGAACCTCTGTGTTTTTCCAAAGGTTTCGCCTGTAAGGGCATTGAATCAGTCTTCTGCCTTGTTTTTTCAGTGTAAGAGTGATGGGTTGAGGTTTAGACAGTAAAACTCACACACATGGCAACACCACACAGTTCTGAAGCTCCTCAGCCACACTAAGGTTTCATCCACATCCTAGGGCTTATTCTCAGTTAAGCTTATCCTCACCATTGGAAAAGTAGTTGGGTTACATACATTTGGTATGTACAATTATATTGGCCTCAGGACAACCTGATGAGAAAACAACCGGACTTGGTAATGTACATACCATTTTATATCCAGACAGGCCAATATAAAATGTCAGAACTCTGACTTGGCATACTCATTCAACCCTACGTGAGGGCCAGAGCGCCCTCCGGAACTGCAGGGATAAGCAATTTAGAGACTTTCAGGTGTGAACAAAAAGGCACGTCAAGGTTCCCCTTCAAGCTTGAGCTCAATCTGAAGGCATATACGTTGACATGATATTAGAGGTTTGAGTCCTCTCCACTAGAAATAGGATTCAGACCTTCCCAGTCTATTAATCTGGGACACCCAGCTGCCATCAGCTGGCATTTGATGATGTGAGATGGAGCTGAAGCAACTCCCTCACCTGTGCCATGAGGCAAGTAGTTTTCACACATTCTTTTGTTCTTTACTGAGACCAACTGGGAGGTTCACTGTCAGTAATGTCAGCTGACAGATTCTGAAGTTCTGTTCTTGGTTGTTGAGAGAGCAGTGTTGTGTAGGACTTTCAGGAGCTGGGTTTTGAGAGAAAGACCTGAAAGAAGAAAAGGTCTTGTACAGCAAAAAAGAAAATAATAATTGATGATGCCTCTCTTCAGGGAGCAATAATGCAAAGCTTCTGTTGTTAAAATTTACTATCCAAAGTCCACCAAGCTATATGGTTTTTGGTTTCTTTCCTCTTCAGCATATGTCAGAGGTAGAAATGGAGAGGGAATCGTAATTGCATCTCCTTCTTTCAAGTGCTAGATCATCCCAGCCTTCTTGAGACATAAAGAGCCTTCTTTCTTGCTCTGTTTCCTTTAAGAACTCCTGAGGAACTAAGGACTGTTGTTAAATTTGGGCCAAGAGATTAGTATGTCCTGCTGTAGATTCTTTTGTTGATTTTCCTTTAGCCTGAGTGTTTAAAGGGCTGATTTGACTACAGCTGTCTGGTGAGGAATTTCTTTAGCTTGTTCCAGTGAGTGTAGCTATGTGCAACACTTTTCAGTCTTTCCTTACAATGTTCTGTCATAAGGTGCCAAGATGGTCTGGGCGTGTTTAAAGAATCTTGGATGCCAGAAGAAGCAAGCAGCATCGCCTTAGCCAATGGACCAGCCTTTAAAAGTGTTAGGCAATTAAAGATGCTGATAGACCTTTGAAAATTCTCTATGGTGATCACTCCCACAGTGTCACGGCAGTTATAATTCTTGGTCCAAACTTTAAAGACTTAAAGCAAACAAACTATATTTCAGATGAAAGGGACAGGAAAGAGGAAGGGAGGGACAGCCCTGCCTCTAAAGCTCCATTGACAAATCAGTTGTCACCTGTGTAGTTTCTGAATGCAACTTTCTCTAGGCTGAAGAATTGCTTTCATGTGTCCACCGGTGCAGCTGCCATCCGTTCTGCTACAGCTGTTGACTGTGACGCTAACTACTGATATTGTTGACTTTTGTAGATCTCTACTTAAACCTGGAGCATGGTTTTTTGAGGGTCATAGAAAAGCAGCCAGCCCTTGCAGCCCATCAAGGTAATGAATGTCTTTTTGCTGGGGTGTATCCTCATAAAATGAGACATCTATGAGATTTTTTTGTCTTTTTCTAGAAATGTCTCCTTTAGGTGTAGAGGGTTTTTCAGCTATTATTGTGAAAAAAAGTGTTTAATTTTCTTCTAATCATAACAAGCTCTTTTCAAGTGAATTATTATTGTTTACTGATACTTCCTTGCTAGAATTGTTTGCTGATAATTTTTCTTTCTCCCTTCTTAAATGTAGGCTTCTGTGGTAAGCACTAAAATGTGTGACTATTACTATGTCAGCAACTTATGTTTTCCTTTATTTTACCATTACTGCTATTCTTGAGATCTCTTTGGTTCCCTCTAGTAAGGCAGAAGTCACTGTCTGAATTTTACTGTACATTGATATGGCTTAACTGATCACATGATAATTCTGGTATAATAATATATGTTGTACTGGTTTCTTCAGTGTCTTCTCTTGACCCAAATGATCAGAACGCAAGGTATTTAGGTGAGGAATGTAACCAGATGCTGAGACCAGAAGAAAGGAATCCTTTTATCAAGGATGTCGGCAGGAATTAGTAGCCCCCAGAGCTTGTTTCTGTTGCTTATAATGAATTTGGTTGGACTCTTTGGGAAAGATCTTTAGCTGACTTAAAACTTGATCCATGCTCTCCTGGACACATACTGTATGAATTCCATCACAGTGAGCACATACAAAAGTAGCTACTCTACTAAGAAGAATGTAAATTTATGTCTGCCACTAGCTATAGGTTGGGTTTATCCAAATCATCTCCCTTTGAAAATCTGAGACCTCAACTTTGCTGCTCTTGGTTCTGTGAGGGCAAAGGAAGGAGTAATGGTCCATTGATTTCAGCGAAATGTGAAACTAGTTAAAATGAGAACAGGATCAACCCCATTTTTCCTCTGCAGCATGAAACTATAAAGCCCATTCTAATCAATGAAGGGTACCAATGACTTTGTTGACCTTTGGATCAAATCCATAAACCTTTTTAGTAACTTAATTAAAACCATGTATACAGAAACATAAGTGTTCTGTTCTCTAACCCAACATATGCCTCTCAAAAAATGGAAAGATATGATGCCTTGTTATTGTGATTGTATCAAAAATACTATTTTGATATTTTATTCTCTTCAGATTTTTTTTCTTAACTATCTAAAGCCTATTTTTCACTTGGTCTCAAAAATCTCTTTTGATGATGTGCACTGCCTGTGTTATTTGCAATCCGAATTTCATAATAACTATTGAAAGTGAAACCCTCAAAACCTGCTTTTGTCTTACTCTTTTTATTCTTTTTCTTTACTCAAATGGCATAATCAAAGATCAAAAGAATTACTTCTTTTAGCTGCAGCGGTTGGACGTGTCTTTGTATCTTACATTAGCCAGCTAGAAGTTAGCTGTCTGGTTGAACTCATTGCTCATATTCCTCAAATAATGAATGAAGAATGAACAACAGCCGCCTCCAGAGATAATCTGTGCCCTTCTAAAACAGATGCTCGTGATAGGTGCAACATGTTGCCCTCCAGAGGTTCCTGCCTCTGTCAGCTGCATGACTCACCTAATTTTGGATAGCTACAATTAAATAGAGGAAAAGTGGGCAGTAGCTTTTCCCATTTTTTGCTTCTCAGCAGGAAGTGTATAACAAGTGAGTATATAAGAAGTGACAGTACCCACTTTTAATTTGCCACCAATCTTCCACTGCCTTAGTATGTTAATTTTATTGTCTTTATCCATACCTGTTAGCAAAATTTGGTTATGTTATGCCCTCCAATTGCCTTTTTTTTTTTTTTTACTACAATTAATAACAATGTCTTTCATATTCTATTACTCTTTATGAACATTTTTTTAACTGAGCTAACTACTGTTCTGTGTTAGTAGAATTAAAAAGCTTCAACCAAAAAGCCTAAAATTAATGAGTTACAAGTTCTGGGTTAAGAACTTTTGGGTTTTTTTCCTTACTTGTAATTTAAATGGTCCTTTAATCTGAAGCAGACAAAGACTCGTATATTGTCTTGGGATAAGGTTATAACTTACCTGTGCTTTGGCAATTTTTCTCAGACATGAGTAATTTAATAACTGCAGTTAGACAGATCCTAGTCCTCTGAGTTCTGCCTTTCATCTGGATGTGGTTGAGCCTGGTACAAATATTAAACCATTATTATTACTACTTTATGATTGTGGCTTTTGTTGTCTCTGTGGAGCTGGGTCCAGTCTTACACAGGGAGATGAAGACCAGCCTGAGCGCCCCGCATGAAATGCTTATTGAGAACTGAACTTCTCCTGTGTAATTCAGAAAACTTACTGAAAACTTCTTCCCTTTTATATAATTAATTACTACAGTCAGTGAAGATGTAAGTCTCTTGAAAACCATGAACTGCCTAGTTTCAATTAAATAGAAGAGTTGGTAAAACCTGTCCAAAAATTAATTGAAATAATAACACAGGAAAGCGACTCAAAACCCAATCTTCTTATGTCTTCTGTTCGGTCTTTCTATGTCTCCCTTAAATCTTTCTTATATCCTCATGCAGCTTGTTCGTTTTGTTGAATGCTAAAGCCTTTTACCATCTGCCAAAAGGTTTTATTTTGGGGTTTCCTCTTATGTGGGAGGGTGGTTTCCTCTTTCCCTTCGTGCTAGTTTCATTGCTATCTTTAGGACTTGGAGCCTACTGGAGACCTTCCTGTCTCCTTTTTATTACACAGTCTCCTCCTTCCTTGCCGCAAGTTCCTGTTCCTGGGGGTAAAGAAGAAAACAAGGACTGAGGCTGCCTTTTTGAGTTGCCTGGCTGATGCAGACGGCTTTTGTTTTAAACACAGGAGTCAGGTTCCTGGAGTGCAGGGTTGCGTGTTGTACTCGGCAGAAACATCCCTCGGAGCGGTTGTTTTCAGGAATGGTTCCTGCGTGAGGGTGAGCCCAACTGCCCAGTGCTTTGGCTACAGAGTGCAATGAGCTTCTGACAAAGGGCACTGTAACCTGGAGCGTTTAATCTAAAAGCAGCTTACTCCTCTCTATTTGTTTTTGTTTTTTACCTCAGCACATTAATCCAAATTGTTCTGTCACTGTTAAGACATCTGTAGCCATAGCCTTTAGTTTCTTCCTTTTATGGGAATTTTTAGATGTTTATTTTTTCTATGATGATATTGATTTCCTATCTTTACCTTCCTCGGGCTGTAGAGAAAAAGAAGTGAAATTGGAGGTGTTATGTTTGCAGAGGGATAGACTTGCATCTTTTTTTTTTTTTTTCTTTTTTTTTTTTTTTCCT
>VZRU01006493.1:507089-605600 GCA_013398155.1 Pedionomus torquatus | reverse complement strand
TTTTTTTTTTTTTTTTTTCCTGGGAGTGATATAAAGTGGATGCTAGTCTGCTAGTGTTCAGTGTAGTTCTCAAGGATGCAGGGAATACAGCTGCAGTGGGGTGTGAGTATCCAGGTGCCAGGCCATGAACACAGCTGCAGTGGGATGTGAGTATCCAGCTGCCAAGCCATGAACACGGCATGGAGATTTAAATCTCTGCTGTGGAGCTCTTCAGGTACCTGCCATCATCTCTCCTTGAAGTAGATGCTTTGTGGGGGAAAACAAAGGGCCCTGCCTCTTCCCCTCAGCCTCTGCCTGATGGGAAGGAGTGCAGTGTGTGTCTGGGGGTGTGCAGTGCTGCTGCTGCCAGCCCTCATCTGCTCTACAGCCCAGCCTGTGACCAGAGGTGGTCTGAGCGCAGAGGGAACAGGCACATGGAGTTGCGCCGGGTGTCAAATCACCTCCTGAGAGCTCTGCCAGGATCCCTGTCAACCACATTTGCCTGTGCTGAGTGCATTTCTGGCTTTCTTTTTTTTTTTTTTTTTCTTTAAATAGCTGGCATTACACCAAACAGTATGTCAGGTAGTATTAGGAATGCAAGATTATTTTATTTTTTATTAGCTCATTTCTTGGACTCTGAGATGTTTAATCTTTGTCTTTCTGTCATCACCCATCTCTTATTGAAGGTCTGTCCCTCTTTGCTTTATTTGCTCTCCCTCTGTAATTGAGAACTTTCTTGTTGATTGCCATGCAAAATTGTCGGTACTTAAAAATAAACAATCCATCTTCCATCCTTTTGGTGCATCCACTTTTTATGACTGTAGGAATCTAATGAAAGATTGAAATGGGAATAAGGAGGATGAGGATGTCACAGGGCGTCACCTAAATATCTGATCTACACATGAAAAGGGATGCTGGAATTTCTGTTCAGGAAAGTGCCGGTAAACCTTCCCATTTCTTAGCACTGCATATTTTAATGACATTCAATTCCAAACTACAAGTACAGCATTGCAGAGAGAGGTCAGTGGTGCCCATTTCTAACAGCAGAGTGATGCAATGTAACACAGCAGCCTGAGGTGGCATTCTCCTGAAAAACAAGAGGACTGTGTGAAAAAATTGCAAGCAGGAGACACGTGTATCTCCTCATTTATAAAAAGCAAGGCATTGTATTCTGAAAAAACACAGTTTTCCATGTTCTCTCCGTCACATAGATGCACACACATGCACACACTCTAATTGGATAAAAACGTAAACAGCGAATTAAGGATATGATTAAAAATTAAACAGCCACTGCAGAAATCATCAATAGTAAGTGCTTATTAACTTACATATAACATCATGCTGGTGTGATAGCTTCAAATTGGCTGCTGAAACTGATTTGCAGCAAATAAGGCCAGCTTTCCAAAAGGATATTTCTGGGCTGCAGTAATCAGACCCTCAGCTCTGATTGCTTGTTTTCTTCCTTCACAATTTTTGCCAGCCTTTTAAAGTAACTGATAATATGCATGACTTTCTTGAACTGTAGTGGACGATACGCTTAATCCTTCACCTCTGGTACTTCGCAAGAAGGAGACAGTATGGGTCTGACCCAGCTTTATCCTATCTTATGCATTGTGAGATGCATAAGATCAGTGGGTTGTACATATCCTATAAAAAGAATAAAAACAACTTTAATTCTACCTTCCTGTGAGAAAGTAGTGTGTCCCCTGAATGGCTGCCAGACTCCTTGAATGTGGCTGCAGGTGGCTCAGACATGGGTTTTGTTGGAAAACACAGCTGGAAGATGGTTTCTGTCATGAACACCTCAGCCCTGTCAGCTTTTTCTGTACTTGTTTTGCTCCAGTTGGCGTGGTCTGTATTTGGAACCATGCAGTGGGTGGCTCTTGATGTTAGTGTTGTAGTTCAGTGTTGGCTGCAGCTGTGCTTTGGGGACCTGGACAAACGAGTGGCTAATGCCAGAACAGCTGTTGTCCATTCTAGCTGCCTTCACTCGCTTAAACCACTGACTTACAAGGGATATGGAGGCTGCTCTTACTGGGGTATTCCCAGTGTGAGTTTCTGGATGCAGCAGGGAAATAGTATGAGAAGGGATACTGGAGGGCATAATGGATCCAGCAGAAGAATAGTATGAGAAAGATGATGGAGGACATAATTGCTGTTAATGAGGTCTCAGATGCCAAGCAGGGTGCCTGCAGCTGCTGAGAGCCACTGCTGGAGCCAGGAACCTGAATTAAGTGGACTCAGTATGGGCTTCATTCTTGCTGTCTCTGCTTTGTTTCCTAACTTTGCCAAAGCCTTTCTGATATAGTTGCATCCCCATCCCAGCCGTGAGTTCTCAGACTATTGAGAGACGGGAGAGAAATCCAAGAATGCTTGGCATGCCCAAGTGTAACACAAGGAATAAGGTTGGAAACCCACTGGCTTGGGCTGATAGAGCTGAATTGCTGTCAACAGCAAAGGGAAACCTTGCTGGAGTGGTCTCAAGTGTACAGAGTACTGCAGGGAGCCGTTCCTTTTCTTCTCTATATCCTGAAGAACAGATGGATCTGACACATTCATTGCCTTAAGTATCAGTACATCAGATCTGGGTGCTTGACAGATGTGCCAAACAGGAAATAAAATTAATCCATGCTCAGTTGTGTGGGTTTTAGCATCTCTTGTTCCTATTTAGAACTATTCTCCTTATTGTCCCACTTAGGCTGTGTATAAATGAGGAGGTATTTTCATGTAAAATTAAGGGAAGTCAGAGACAAATAAACTGTTGCAAGTGTAAACTGATCTTGTGGGCTTTAAAAGCATCGTATCACATCTACAGCATTTTGATTCAGAGCTGTATCTGAGAAAGGAAAAATGTCAAGCTCAGTGCGAAGAAGGCAGGTTGAACCACACTGGCATTAGCAAAGCAAGATTTTGTACATGTTACAACTTGATATTTTAAAACCTATGTTACAATTGCAAAAGCATGAAATAAAAGCTTTTTGAAGCCAGCAACATGTTTGCTCAAAAGTTACTGCAACACAGTTATGAATATCAAAAGCTGATTTTATTCACATCTACCCCATTCCTGTTTCTTCACCCCAGCACACACTTTGATTCTCTGGGGGATGAGGCAGCAAGTCCTTCTGCATGTTTTTCCACAGCAAGCTCTCTGTCATAGTATTTTTTCTTTCCTCTTCAAAAAAGGCAAAGAACTAAAAATTGTGATAACATATTGTCATATTTCTAACAGTTGCAAACTGTGCTGCGCAAAGTGGGTGTCAAATATTAATTGTGATTTTTTAAGTTTAAACTGTGCTACTTATTTACTTTATTAAAGAAAAGTGCATTGGATTTGTTTGAACTTCAAACAGCAGAGTGAAGTTAGATCTTACAGGTTCCTTGCAATTATTTAAATTCATATTTTTCAATGTACAGCAACGAGTACTTACTTCTTCCTTTTGCAAAAGAAGTCCGACAACAGAATTGGTGAAAGTCACGGGTTAAACACCTGTTGTTGAAGAGCTAAACTCTTTTTTTACTTCTGCAGGTGCAGAGATAATATCTTTTTCATGTTTGTTCAGCTATTTCAATTCTGTGACTAGTTCATTCAAAAGTAAGAAACCGCTTGGGAGAGAGAAAAGCTGAAAAGCTTGTTTTCCTCTTTTAATCTATAAACAAAATCTGTGCTGTAGAGGATAAGATCTCCCAGTTCTGCAATCTTGAGAAATACGGCAACTGGAACTGACATCCAGTTCACCAAGGTAATGCTTCCTTGCTTAATGAGACTGATTACTTAAAAAGTATAATGATAACCTTATTTTTGCCTTGATTATGTGGCTTATTTGGAAAATATTGCTCTTCTTTATATCTGAATCCCAAATAAAAAAACCCCACCACTACCTAGCATAGTCTAGCATTACTCATACCTAAATATAATGAGGACATAAGGAACGAAAATCAATCCAGAGTTGTGTATAAAAGTGCTAATTGTGTAAATAAATACATGAAGGTTGTGTTTGCTGAAAAAGAAATGCCATATTTATTGATACATGCTATATTTAAATTTATGACAACAAGCTGACGAGTTCAGTATTACATCTGGAGCATACTGCCGACAAGCTTAGGACAAGTAATTTCTGTGGTTTTTTGAATAGTTAACAGAAGCATTAATAGGAAAGGTCTAAGGAGTAAGGAGCATTTAACTGACAAGAGCTATTGACAGCAGTTGTATGGAGGATGCAGAGAAGCAAGCAATCTTTTCTGACTTAGAGGTCCAGGCACACAAGGGACAAGGAGGTAGCTGGGAGACACCAACATGGTTTTACTAAGGGTAAAATGCCCTAATTGCCTTCTGGGATGAGAGAATGCCTATGGGGACAAGGCTATGCATGTTGTATATCTTGGCTTTACAAACGCCTTTGTCATGATCTCCCATGGTGCCCTTGTAGCCAAATTGCTGATTTGTAAATGGATATGGAGACAACAAGTGGATGGAGAGCCTAGTAATATCCCTGAGGGATTCATGCAGGGGACTGCACTGTCCAAATAAGCTTTTTAGTGGTCATGCTAATGAGACATGGTGGGCTCTCAGCAAGTTTGTGGGATGATGGCAAATTTGGGGCAGCATTTGATGTGGTGAAGGGCGGCACTATCACTCAAAGGGATCTGGACAGACTGGAGAAATGGGCTGACAGAGACCCTAGGAAGTTCATCAGACTTCATTTACAGCATGATGTGTAGGACTCGGGAGGTGATCCTCCCCCTCTGCTCAGCACAGGTGAGGCCCCTTACTTGAGTACTGTGTCCAGTTTCGGGCCCCTTACCACAAAAAAGACATTGAGGTGCTGGAGTGGGTCCAGAGAAGGGCAACAAAGCTGATGAGGGGTCTGGAGAGTAAGTCTTATGAGGAGAGGCTGAGGGGAACTGGTTGTTCAGCCTGGAGAAGAGAAGGCTGAGGGGAGACCTTCTCGCTCTCCACAACTACCTGAAAGGAGGTTGTAGAGAGGCAGAGGTTGGTCTCTTCTCCCAAGTCACAGGACAAGAGGAAATAACCTCAAGTTGCACCAGGGGATGTTCAGATTGAATATCAGGAAAAATTTTTACACTGAAAGTATTTTTAAGCATTGGAATGGGCTACCCAGGGAAGTGGTTGAGGCACCATCCCTGGAGGTGTTTAAAAGGTGGGTTGACATAGTGCTTAGTGACATGCTTTTGTTTTTTATCCAAGATGGGTTGATGGTTGGACTAGATGATCTTGAACGTCCCTTCCAACCTATGATTCTAAACACACGTACAGCATCCTGCATCTGTGATGAAATAGCCCCTGCAGCAGTACAGGGGACTGACTGGCTGGTGAGTACTTTGCTGAAAAATACCTCAGGGTCTTGATAAAGAACAGCTTGAACACAAACAAACTCTCTGTCTTTGCTGCAAAGGAGGACAACAGACTGGGCTGTGCAAGCAGCAGCGTAACCAGCAGGTCAAGGGAACTGATCATTCCCTTCCCTTTGGCACTGGTGAGATGACTTTTTTAGCAGACTATGCAGTTTTGTGCTCAGTACAAGGATGTCATTGACAAACTGGAGCAAGTCAATGGACAGGTCACCAAGATGGTCAGGGGCTGGAGTACATGATATAGGAAAAGAGGCAGAAGGCTGGGTTTGTTCATCCTGGAGAAGACAAGGCCCAGGAATTCCTGCTGCTGTCTGCAACTGCCTTTTGGGAGGGTGAGGTGTAAGCAGAACCACATTCTTCTCAGACTTGCATGGGGCCAGAACAAGAGGTGCTAGCACAAGTTGCAACACAGAAAATGCTAACTATGTCTAAGGAGTGAAAAAAGGGTAGTCAAGCAGTGGAATGGGCTCAGAGAAGGTGTGAATCTCCATCCTTGTAGATAGTCCAAACTTAACTGGACATAGCCCAGGGCAGCCTGCTCTAGCACTACCCCTGCTCTAAGCAGGGGGTTGAGCTAGAGACCTCCAGAGGTGTCTTCCATCCTGCTGGTTCTGTGATTTGATAGATGCTAGTGTGGGGGGTAATTGCCAGAGCTTCCCTTTATGGGTCACTGTAGGGAGATGGGAAGCATTAGAGGTGCTGTATGTGATTTGCATTAGGCATCTACGGTGGTGGAAGTTGAGTATCACTCTGGGAGATCCTGATCTCCACTCTGGAGTGACAAGCTCAATAGCTCCCTACCTTTGGTCAAGTGGATCTTGTCTAGGCTGTCTAATAAAAGTTAAAATCTAAAGAAGGTTACTTATGTTTCTGAGGGCAAAAGAAATTAGTGAAGGAATTTACTTTATGCTTTATTCTGAGTCATCAGAAGGAATTGGTTGAGAACTTCAAGGCAAAAGGCAATGTGAGTGAAAATGATCACAAAAGTGTTTCTGATCTGAAGGAGGGGAAGGAATGAGTAAGAGCAGCTGAATAATGTCAAAAGACTTTGAAAGAGATGGTTTCTTTGAACTTTGGAATGGATAGGTAAGGGCTGGGAAAGGAGGGAAAATGAGGTTCAAGGGAACTGACATGTTTTTGGAAGGCATGATACTACAGTGATGGCAGTGGATTGTCCCACTGAAGGAAAAAACAAAAAAAAAATATCACAACTACTTCAGGACTGCTGCAATTATTTGAAAATCAGAAGTACTATAACTAATGGAAACAGCAGAATGCATTGTTAAGGGAAAAATTATAAAGTAGCATTAACACCTAGTTGCAGATACAAGGGATGTTAAAATCCAGGTTTCTCAAGACTTCAGAAATAATGGAAAGATAAAGGAAATTAGAGTTCTGATACTTTGTGGACAAGGAGTGGAAAGCTGGTCACAAAGAGAAGAATGAATACCTGCCTTTCTTGGATTCAGTTTTCCCAAGCAGGTTAGTCGTGGTGATGTGCTTGTAACAGTTGACTTAAATAGAGGGAACAGCACGAGCTGGAATGGAGGACAGAACTGAAATATATGGAGGGAAGTTGGATGCAGTTAAGACATCGGGGTCTCTTGAAACTGACCTCTGAGTACCTGAGAGTCAGATGAGACCTTCCCTGAACTTTAGCTTTTATTCTTAAAAACTTTTGAAGCAAAGGCAATCTTAAACACTAACATGAGGAAGCCTGTCAGCTTAACTTTGATCATGGTAAAATGCTGTAGAAAATTATTAATCAGTTTGTAAACACCTAGAAGATAACAAGCTGACAAAAACAGCCAGTGTGAATTTGTTAAGAAAAAATGTGTCAAATCTCTCTAATTTCCTTCCTGAATGGAGTAAGAGGTGTAGCAGGTCGAAGTATTAGGTATGTCTTTAGTAGGGCTTTTGGCAGTGTTACGGAAAGCCACGTTGTCTTCTTACAAGTGAAAAGGGAAAATCATCTAGGTGAAATCTCACTGCAAGGTAGGTGAAGGGCTGGTTGAAGTACTGCCTTCAAGGAATAGCTGCTGTTTGCTTGGCAGGAGTGCAGTGCTCTTAGATTCTGCCCCAGGTCGTCTGCTCCTTGTGGCTTTTGTTAGTGTCTCAGGCAGTGGACTGGAGAGCGTAGCATGTGAGGGGCCATCAGCTCCCATAGGCATTGGGTGTTGTGGAGGGCAAGTTTAGAGTCCAAAGTGATCTTGATAAAATGCGGAAATGGTTGAAGTGAGTAAGATGGGAATTCAGCAAATATAAGTAAGAAGGCCTGCAGTGAGGAAGGGAAAACAAGTGTATGAATGGAGACGAGAGATATCTGAGTAACAGCACTGTGAGAGAGCATGTGGTGTTGGGATATCACACGCTGAATATGAGTCAGCACCATAATACGGCTGGGGGAGAAAATGGGGAAGAGCCCAGACTTCAGTGGAAGTGGGAGTCTTACATGTAAGCTGTAGTATATCCTTTTCTTTTGGCTCTCTGTTGCTCTGCTGGGATAGTGTTCAGAGCAGGCTTCACACCATGAAACACTATAAACAAACTGGAGAAAGCCGGGAAGAGATCTGTAGGAGCGAGCAGAGATTTAGAAGACCAGTGAGGAAATACTGAAAGATTTGGGTGCAAAATTAAACGATAAAGTCAGAAAGAGACACAGTCTATCCAGATACATTAAAGGATTTGTAATACAGAATTGTAGTGTTATCCATGCCCCCTCTACCTACCCAAAGACAATTAGTTCAGTTAAACCAAAGGAAGTTTAGTCTGAGTATTAGAAATTTAGTGTAAGCATATTGGAGTAAAGTATTTGGGGGAGTGAAGTAGAGTAGGGTTGTAGGTGAGTGTAAAAGGTAAGAGTCAACTGTGAGGATATTTGTCTTTGCTTCAAGTGAAGGGGTAGACTAGGTGGTCTTTTTGATGTCCAATTCTTTCTATGGTTCTGTCCACCAAAGGAAAACACAAATTAAAAATACAGAACAGGAATAAAACTGATTTAAGCCAAGGGTTCCTTTTTTGTTAATTTGAACTATGATTATATTCTACATTTTAAATAACCCTGGTTTAAATGAATCCCTTATGTGGCAGTGTTAGCATCTCCTGTTTATGGAGGTCTTTTACAATGCCTTTTTACTTATTTAAAAAAAAGCTCCTTGGTTTGATAATCTCTTTGAGTATGAATTACACAAGTAATGATGAAGGGACTAAGATGTTCTTAAAACTGTTCTCAGGCATTTACTTTAATGCTTTAGTTTTTCTGTAAATTGGCTGAATCTATACTGTAAAAACTAGACATCTCATGAGACACTATTGTCCTAATAAATACCAATTTCTTAAGTAGGTAACACTTGCATAAAGAAATTTCTCCTTTCTAAAAATGAACTACTCTCTGAACACACACCTCATCCAGACAGCAGCCCTGTATATCTTTCTTTAGTCAGTGCTGTACTGATGACATTATTCACTGAGGAGACCGGAGTGGGAGCCTGCTAGTTATTTTTCATGTTTGATTTTCTTCTCTATGAATTTAATATAAAGATGGTTATGTTAAGCTAATTATACCTTGGCTTTTATTTTTTGCTGCTGAGTGAAATCATGTAGAAGGATTTATTTTTTTCCTTTTCCCCGAAGAATGGAACATTTGACCACAATTACCATTTTTTACATTAGACAGAGCACCTTGCTGTCTATTACCACAAGAGATTTATTAGTACATAGGGCACACTGTTTGACAAACGGTGTCTGACTAGCCAATGGGACATAGTAATCACACAACACAATGCCTGCAGAATCAAATTATGTTTGACATTCAATATAAACCCAAACTGCAAAATAAGACTTAAAACAAACAAAAAAATCTTCAGAAAAGGAAAGCCCAAAAGAAAACAGAAACCAAGTAATTGCTGGGCTAAATTTTCTTCTTACAGGAAATCTGTGCTGAGCAGAGTGTCCAAGGCAAGAGAAGGGCTGCGTTGTGCCCTTTCACATTCTGCTGTCCCTGGCTGTCCTGCTTCCTCTCTCTGTCTCTGCACATATGTGCCACCCACCTAAGGAAACAAATAGAAAAGACTGATCCCAGTGTGGCACTTCACTCCTTCAAGTTGATTCTGACCAGGTAGATTTCTTGTGTAGAATAACAGGTTCTACACAAACTTGAGGCTTGTGCTTCTGTCGGCGTGGAGGGTGCATGCTTACCTGCTGGCCCAGAACCGCTGTCATCCACTGAGCTCTGTTTAACCGGGTGCTGAGCACCTTTCATCTGAGAAAAAAGAATTCTTGATGGCCACTGCTAAAGATGTTTCTGACTGGCGTAATGTATTAACAGCAGGGATGAAAGAGTTAATTCATTTTCCATCCATAATTTTATTTCTTTGTAGAACTGATTTGACACAGTCTAGCAGGGTGCTGTTACTGAAAAATTGAAGCACCAGGTGTGATTAAATAAGATCACACGTTTCATTCCCTCTTTAATTTCACATCACCCTTCAGCAGCTGTATCCCTTTCCTTTCCCGTAGTTGGAGAACGCATTGCTTTTACAGCAGGCAGCTTGCCTCATTGCTAGCATGCACCATTGGGCTGTTGTGAATCAAATCTGTTTGTGCACACAAATTATTTATTGTTTGATGGACCAAATATTAATCTGTTTATTTCTCAAGAGTAGAAAATGTAGACTGCGTTTAGGTAATAGAGGCAAACCTAGCCTGGTTCCACAGTATTTCCAGAGATTCATGCATGCAGCACAATAAGTTTCATTCCACTGCGAAGATAATAAAAAGGTGAAGTGTGAAAACAGCAGTTGGCTTGGGATCCTGTCTCTGTTCTTACCAAGTGTAGCTCTATAGGATCTGATGAAGTCACCTGCTTTCCTGAGGTTTCATGGTCTGCCACTAACACAAGGGGACCAAACCATGCCCTCCGGGCCACTGCCGAGCAGCAATACTGACACTGTGCACAGGCTGTACCCTCATCCCTTTGCTCTTGGGTCAGCAAAGTGGCACTGGGGCCACAATTGCTATTTGCAGCTAGAATATAATACCAGAAAAAGTATCAGGTTTTTAACTTTTCGTTGTTTTAGAATAATGTTCCAACGAAAAAATGAATTGGATTCTTAGGATATTCCAGGCAATTCCACTTCCAGACTCTGGCTGGCCTCACTGCTCAGTCAAAGGCAACTCAAAACTAAAAGACTTCTCTTATTTATTTTTTTTTTTTTTTTTTAAATATATTTTTTTTTTCCCCCCAGTTCTTGGAGGAAGAGGGGTTTGTTTGCTGTACTCTGACACCGTTACCTGTGGTAGGAAGTTTGCGCAGATGTGACAGTGCCTTGGCCAGAGATGTTCCTGTGAAGCTCTGCCGTAATTAATTCAAAGAACAGAAGCTTCTGTGCTGCTGTGCACCAGTATATGATCTGATGGATTATCATCCTGTGGTGCCAGCATAGATGTTTTTTGGGTGTTTCTGAAGAGGCCTGCTGCTGTAGCTTTGGCTTTGTTTTCTCCTCCTTCACCTCTGGTGCTGCACTCCACCAATTTCCTGCTGCACTCACCTGTGATATCACACATTTATACAGCTATGCTGCTTCCTGATACAACATGAAAACGCTTTTCAGGAATTTTGAGCAACATTTGCCTGTTGCCTATTTATAAATGCGAGAACGCAGCAGTCTTGCCTGTCCTCCAGCACCCTGAGTCCCCTGTGTACACAGTTTTGCTCATCGAGGACTTGTCAAAAGTGCATCCATCAAAATTAAGCAAAACAAGTAAAATTGCACCTGAATGCCATAGCTGTTTCATTCCCAAGCGAACAGAGTTTGTTTGCTGTAGCATTATTCCCACATAAAAGGAAAAAGACACCAGGGGAGGGTGACAGAAGAAGTTCAGAGGATCCAGGGATGCATCTGGATCTGCATTTGAGTATAAATAATGCCTGTGAACACCTGTACCTTCTCAAATTTGATCTTGGAAGCAGCATTGGGACTAGCTCATTTGATGTCTCCTTTTTTTAAATATAGCTCTGCGGATGAAACTGGCTGCCTGTAGTGCAAGGCTGTCCTTAAAAGTGAGCTGACATTTATGCAAACATGACTTAGTTCATGCAGGAAAAAATACTCTTTGATCTGTGAGAGGACAAAAAATAAAACTCCATAAAACTCCAAAGGAAACACATTTTTCTTTTATTTATTTTAGTAGACCAGTTTTCATGGAGATGGAGGAAGCTGCTCTGACCTTTCTTTCCCTGTGTGATACAGACTGAGCATGACTGGCTCATCATAGCTGAGACCAGTATCAAATCAGGGGCTGGAACTAACTATGCCAATTTTGGCGTAATTATTGCCATATGCAATGGTCTGTGTTTTCTGTGAACACTTCTGTAGTGACTCTGAGATGTCTACGATTTAGTGCTGGATTATTTTATAACTGCATATCCACATATATAAAAAGGAAGTGTTTAAAAAGATGAAGTTATATTTAAGTTTCTTATTATGCTGGGGATTTGAAAAAAATATCTTTTGAAGTTCCAATGAAGGGCTTAGGAAATCTTGTGAGTTGTGAAAGTTACCCACTAGTGTCAACGTGAAGTATTAAAACATCCAAGGATGTTTGACCCTCTTCAGAAATAATGAGATTTGAAAGGAACCCATAGTTTGCGCTGGATGTTTTGGGAATTTGAGTCTTTGGGCTATTCTTGGTTTCAGGCTGAAGAATTAAACCTTCTTAAAAAAATGAAGTAGACGTTTTCATGCCATTCGCTGGTCTGTGGAGCTGTTGCTTTAAAAGAAATGCTAGTTTAATATTGGGAAAGTTGGCAGTAGCCCTTACTTTTCCTGCCAATGCAAAGCAGGGGTTTAGTTTTCCTACTGCTGTTCCTGTACCCCATCTTTTCCTTAGCTGGATAAACTTCTCTTTCTTGCTCAAAACCCAAATTCCTTTGCCATTGGTGGTACTCTTCCAGTAAGGTCCTTTAATGATGCTCTTTTCCTTTTCACATGCAAAGCAGCCTTTGCTCACACCTGCTGTGTGATAGGATCCTTCTCCCCAAAGAGAGCACAACATCTGTTTTGTTTCCTTAGTGGAGAAAGAGAGAGACATTCTCAAGAAATTTTCCTCCTTTCCTGCTTGCTAACAACAAGAGATTTAAAAGCATTTGGTGTTTCTAGAGAGAAGAAAAAACAGTGGAGCCCTGGACAGGAAAAAAACAGCCATGGAAAAATAAATTGAACATAATTTGAGCTATAATTGAAGGTCTTATAAAGAAGCCAAACTGCCAGGTTGGAAAGAAAAATGTGCATCTTGAAATAAAGTACCTTTATGGAAGGATGTGCTTGGGGTTATGGTGTAGGACTGCCATTCAGGATGTCTTGGCTCTATTTCTTCTTTGGGCTTCACAGATGTTAGCAGGCCAGAAACTTAACCCTTATCTGCCTTGATGGTCCATATGTAAAATTCGGTGGTATTGTGAGTCTTGGGATTTCATAGTACTTGTAAGCACAGGGAGATGATAGAAGCTATTTAAGTAGAAGCTGCTGTGCCATTCACGGAATCATGAACTTGTCAGAGTTGGGAGGGACCTCTAGAGACCATCCAGTCCAGCTCCCCTGCCAAAGCAGGGTTGCCCAGAGCACATCACTCAGGACTGCATCCAGACGGGTCTTGAAAGTCTCCAGAGAAGGGGCCTCTGTGACATGGCAGCATTTGTTTATTATATTGAAAAGAGTTCATATCCTTTAAAATATCAGAAGCGTTGTGGAACTGTGTATAACTGTATCCCTGGGGAATCTGTTCGTTGTTAGCACAGTGTAACCTGCAACTTCAGCAAGGGGGCCTACTTCAGAATGAGTTAGAAGCTAAAGTGAAAAAAGAGTGCTTCATAGAGAGCTTCACAGAGAAGGACCTCGAGCTCTGCCTGCTGATGCTGACCCTGCACATTGCATGGGACTTTGAAAGTACCAGATTTTCTCATGTGCAATCTGCTTGCTAGTTAGAAGCCAAACTGAAACCAAAAGCTCTGAGTTGAGCTGTCTGGGATCTGGATTGGGAGGAAGATTCACATCTGTGAGGTTACTTCTGCTCTGATTTACAGTAGGAAGCTCAGAGGCTGTGGGAGACTGTGACTGGTGGGAGAGCAGGTGCTCCTGCTGCTGCCTGGAAAATCCACATGTGCACATCTAAGCTATTAAATAAGCGTTGCAACTTACCGACATTCCCATTTGGGATGTGGTTAGAGCTGGTGTCTTACAGATGGCTAGTTCCATCATTCATAAATTCTTAAACCCATATGAATAAATTCAAAAATTTTTTATCTTTTAAGGTGACCCAGAACTCTCTAAGCTCTCTTTTATGTTTACAGCTGAATACCTCAGCCACTCTGACAACATTACTGATATGCGCTCAGAAAATCTGGATTTTGAGAGACAAATAAAAAGTCTATAATGTGCTGTAACTTCCTTCTGCAGTACAAATCAACACAAATCAAAGTTATTTTCTCCCGTTCACGCTACTGGTATCAAAACTGTGTCCAAATCAGCATGGAAATGTGCTAAAAGACATGGTAAGATGTGGATTTTGGTACATCTTGGTTTAATCTTCATATAGCTATATTAGCAAAAATGCACGTTCCTTGGTGGTTATTATATGTTTGAAGGGCCAGTACAAATTATATTTTCAGAAGTGTTGAAGTAGGAAATAGTTTTTAATAGTATTTCAGGACGCTTTAAATTCACCAAGCATATTCTTTGTACATGTTTCTGCAGATCAGTTTAAATGATCTTCTGCATTTAAAAATTCATCTAACAATTTCACAACCTGATAGCAATCTTGCAACATAGTATTTATCCTAATCTTATTAATTTAGAACACATGCTATGGTTTAAAATAGAATAGTCAGGCTTTTGGGTCCATTGACGGTAACATTTCCATGCTAGTCTGAACTTTGGGCCATTGGTGACAGTTCCGTCCCCTCTCCAGTGCTCACTTTAATACCCATATACATTTCCCAAATGTATTATTCACTTCCATTGTTATCTGTGTTTGCTACTAGAAGAAACCAGTAGATTTCCACCGTCGCCGCCTGCATGTCCATCACTGAGGACAGTACAGCTTGTGGATAAGTAGCAAAGAACTAGGGAACAGAAATGCTTTTGAAAAAGTAACAACCAAAGAAACTTTGACTACTGGAAACAGAAAATTCAGAGCTTAATATTGGTTGAGTTGCAGCAGAAGTAATGAAGTGTGAAATGTGCTGTTCCCAACCAGTATGGCATGCTGCTTTAATTTACAGAATATATAATTATATAACATTAACATTCTGGTACATCAGTCATTGACAAAAAAAAATTGAAATGAAAACAGGCAAATGCATGAATCTATTTATAAGACAATTATTGTAATAGCAGTGGGTAAGAATACAAACTTAAATAATTTTCATTATGTTAAGATTATGCCTTTAAGATCCTTTGCTTTTGTGCCCTGGTAAATACTCACATGCTGTTGTAAACCAACTTAGGGTATGAAACCTTTACTAAACACTTGTGGAAGTCCTTCCAGCATACATCTTACTTTATCTGAATCCTATGACCAGGGGTGTGCTTTTTGAATCTCAGGGATAAACTACATGTGGGATTGGTTTTCCCAGTCAGGCCATGGTCCATTTAGACCAACACTGAGCCTTTGGCAGGGGCCTGCATGAGCTGGTTAATCTTATGTACAATGCTTTAGCAATTACAGTGAAAAGCACCACATCCCATCACTCCAGGCATCTGTGTTAACCACAGTGTCGTTAGAATAGGAGATGCCCTTTTTATTTCATTTGCAAAGTGGCAAATGTTTACTGTTAATGCTTCCCACTGTATGGTTACAGAGGAAGAGGAGAGAATCCTTTCCTAATCTTCTGCAGGCAAATATTTCCTCTGAGACACTGCTATGTCCCCACTGTACTTGTGGTGCCGTCTTTTATTTAAAGTATTTTTGAGAAAATCCACTGAGTCTGGATTGCCCAGGAGACTCTTAGTGGTCTCTGTTGTCATTTGCTTCTACCACGTAGCTGAAGCCAGAGGTAAACAGATGATTAAAATCAGATTGGATGGCTTAGGAAATGAATATGCTTTTCTAACATGCCCACTAATGGACAAGACTCCCCATCCCAAAGCTGCCATCACAGCCAAGAAACTCACTTTCCAAGGCTAATCAACCTCTCCTCCTCCTTGGATGCAATGCTTTACTTTAGGGTCAGTTTAGGAGGCTGGTAATTGCATTTTTGTGGTTTTTGTGATTTTTTTGGCTCGTACCTTACCGCTTTTTTCATCTGAAGAATAAGTCAGTCCCCAGGCCTTGTTTTGTTATGGTATTTGGGGCTTTGCGCTTTTGTTTTGTTTTGTTTTCCAGAAGATTTGTATTAAAAATCAGATTATCTTTCATCTTTCTACTACTTGGTAATGATTTATGCTGAGCCCACAGACAGCCTAGGGGATGCAGAGTGCACAGGCACAGTCTGGTCGGGTCAGGAGATGACCTTTCTGAGTTCCTGTCTCCAGAGGAAGCAGAATTGTTTAGTCTCTGGGATGCTAACAGGGTGGTGCTGAGAGACAAACTAATCTTGGTAGCTTCATGCAGAAAAAAAACCCTCTGAAACTTAATGACCTTCTGTAGGAGAAAAAGGCTTTAGGCATGAAGATACAAGCAGAAATCAACAAGATTGTCATCTGGGGAGCGGAGAGAATACAGAAAAAGAAACAACTGGAATACACTGTATGTTTGAGTTAACTAAAAGGTATTGTTTTGACGTAGAAGCACAGTTGACAGAGCAAGTAAGGTATGATTTTCAACATACTGCATCACTGTATTTAAAACACAGCTCTTGATCCTTCACAAGGAATGGAGCAGGATTTTTATTAAGGAATACTTGGCGGTTAGATATATCGTACATCATCAAAGGCATTGAATCAGCGCAGCATTAAATTCTGAGAATCATCAAATGGTACATTATAAGCAGGAGGAAACTGAGGAGCATAGCAGGATGTTACACTGAATTTGGGGGGGAGTGGTACATTTCTGACAGGAACAGAAAGAAGTTCATTATTGAGATTATGCTGAGGAAGATGATCAGACTTGTATGGTCTTGTGGGTATATCATTTGAAGGGGTGGATCTGATTTAAAAACCAAAATAAAGCAACTGTTTGGAATATGTTTGTTCACAAAGGCCTGCTGCGATAGGACGAGGGGCAATGGACTTAAGTTGTAGAAGGGTAGATTTAAGTAGAATATTAGAAAAAAATTTCTTTACTCTGAGGGTGGTGGAACACTGGAAGAAGAAGTTGCCCAGGGAGGTGGTTGAGGCCCCTTCCCTGGAGATATTCAAGGCGAAGCTCAATGAGGCCCTGGGCAACTTGGTTTAGTTGGAGGTGTCCCTGCGACTGCGGGGAGGTCAGACTAGATGACCTTTTGGAGGTCCCTTCCAGCCTGGATGATTCTATGATATTTTTATGAACAAGTAGTTTTCTAACATATGCAGATTATACCAGTGTTCAGACAAGAGTGAGTGGTGGAAAGGCATGGGGCTGTTTGGAAACAGAATGGTTTGCTCTCACCTTGGACCACAAGACTTCTTAGGAAAAAAAATCTAGGTGAAAAACAGATATACGAGATTTCACAGATTTTGCAGTCCATCCCTTTGCACTGAAAAAAAGTAGCGCAGAAAATGTATAGTTGTATCTAGAAAATGGGTAGTGTTATTTTTAGTTGGCAATAATAATGGTTTGATAGCATATCAGAAATGTCAATTATACAATGACCTATTATAATACTAATTGGACATATCGTGTAGCCACCATACAGTTGCTGAAGGACATGATAATGGGATGGTAACTTACTCAAATTAATTTGCATGTCACTAGCCTCTGGCCCATGCACTTTGGTGGTGACCAGGAGAAATAAATGTACTCTTACAGAGACGGTAAGGCTGCAGGTCTGCAAGAATGCAAGCCTGTGTACTGATCATGAGTATCTGAATCGTCTCTAAGAGGACATGACGTTGCTCCTGCACCACTTTGGGGGCTGTGATATTGGAGGCTGTCTTAATGCAGAGATTGGGACATTGTGCCAAAGCGGCTACTTGGAGAATGAGTTGCTGTGGGGCTTCTCTAGCCGGTATTCCATGTTAAACAGGCGGTGCTAGGTCTTGCTGAAACTCCCACTATACAAAAGGCTGACAGATGCGTTGGACTGACACAACAATAATACCAACTTTTTATGATTTATGTGCCAGAGGAATTCAATATACCCCTGAGCCAGCTCAAGTCTTTCTATGTTCCGTTTAAGCAATATTGACAAAATGGACGACATTATCACTCAGGTCATTAATATACAGCCTATAAAAGGACCAGGGCAAAAAAAAATAAAGAAAGGGAAAACTCTAAACCAAACCTATTTTCTGCTCCTATGCTCCTTCTGCTGGTTATGCAGAAGCAGTAAACAAGCCCTATTCCCAGAGCTGTGCTGACAGCACTGATGATGGTGGTGCACAAATTAGGAGGTAAACAAAAAGCCGTGTTAATTTCAAGCTCCATTAGAAACACAGGCGGTAAAAAAAATAAAAATCAATGTCTCCCAAACGGAAAAGGTCAAAATTGGTTGGGAAAGAAAGTTAGTTTTCCAGTAGGTATAAGACTTTTTAATTATTATTCTTATTATTTCTTTTAAATTGGTGTAAGCAAGAAGCAGCTAGTGGACAGTGCCATGTTAATGACTAATACACTGAAAATAAACAACTAACAAAAATTGGTTCTAAAGAAAAATATACTCAGCTTTGTCATAGGCTGAAATTCTTGTATTTAGGGCTGGGTTTTATTTTAAATTTTGCCTGTAGCTCCTGTGGATATTCAGTTACATTTATAATCTTGGCATGACACATTTGAGGGATCATTCTTCTGAAAATTGTAATCATCAGATTTCACTGTTTTCTCTTGGCATAGTCTATTCTTGGATCCAAATCCTTGGGGCCTGTTAGTTTAAAATTTAGGCTTTGTTGTGCATCCAGATTAAGTCTGGAAATACATGTGTGTCATTTTGTTATCAAGTTGTCTAGCAGAGGATGACAGGAAGAACAAATACTGCTTTATATATTTTCATTTTATGGTAGCGTGTCACCTTCAACTCCACTAACATTAAATGTTTATCACTTCATGTGATCTTTGCTTTGCATATTAAACTAAATTTCACATGGCCATGTTAAATTATGTATGGAGATGGAGCTCTGCAGTATGGTGTTAGGAGCCAGTTCTTAAAACGTGAATACTTCTGCAGAAGCCTTGGCATGTAAACGCCACAGAGTAAGCGTGACCTTATCAGAGCAAAGTTGCTCCCTGGCTATGTGTTTGAGTCTGGTGGTCTTAGTGTGGCCACAGATGTTCTGAAAATTATTTTTCTTACCTTATAGGTATTTATCCTAACCTTCTTTGCTGAAGAGCAGTGTTTGGAACAAGGCTGTTAACGCCTCTTTGTTTTCCAACAGCAGCTACTCACCACATTTTACCAACACTCATCAGTGTCCATCCCTGTGTATTGGGCAGTGTTCCCCTCCACATAACAGGACCAAGACACTGGGAGTTCCAAAACCATATTTCATATGTTAAAATGTATTAATGTGATATTTAGATTAGTTTGAAACTATCTTCCGCAAACATATGGTCGATATTTTTGTAGCAGAGTCGGGATCGGTGTGGTAGAGAGCACAGATACGAGGTACAAAGTGATCCCAGCTCAACACGTTTTCTTCCAAACAGCTGCATCTCCTCATTGTCTCTTCATTTCATCCCTAAGACACAGCTTGCACTTCTAATTGTCATAGCCTTCAGTGGACATTAGCATGCTTGTTAAATTGGCCATTTGTGTCCCAGAACTCCCCCGGCTGTCCGGTGACTCACTCAGACCTGCATTTTGCATGCCCTCAGGGAGCATGGAACAAGTTATATCTGTACTTTCAGCTTCTGCTCCTAAAACTATTGCCCATGAAATTTAGCACTCTCCTATTGCTTCATTAACCTCTTAAAGCTGCAGTTGTTGGAAGAAAAAAGTGACTTCTGAGGAGGAAGAAGTCGAAAGGATGTGTTCTCTTGCATGGATTTCAGCATCGTCTTGATTTTCTTTTGTTTTTACAAGTTACCGCTTGCCTTTTCTTTCCCTGGCTGTGCTGTGCTGTGCTGTGCTGTGCTGCCAGCCTTACCTGCCTGCCTCCCATTTCTTAATGCAGTCACCACCAAAGGAGACTTACTCTGCCTGTCAGCATTGTAAGTAAGGCATGAGTGTAACATATAGGAGTCCATTCACCTGTCCGTAGTTGCACTGGGAATATATTGTTAACAGCAGTCAAATCTTGTTTGGAAAGTAAGCAGTAGTGATTTGGGGATGTGTGGAAAGCTGATATATTGGGTGCCAGTTTTCAGAAGTTACCCTGATCTGTTTACTTTCATGTTCAAGTTTCAGCTCTCTGGGTTAATGATCACCTGGTTTGAGAACATGACAATTGTATTTATTTCAGAAAATGATACCTTTTGTCTCTCCAGAGTAGACAATGTTGTGTTCTGTCAAAACTTGAGTTATAAACAGCCTCCCTTCTTCAGGTACAAGGCCAAATATTGCCCCTTGAAATCATGAGAAGCTAACATCAGTGAGTCTCGGGGCTTGGCTACTTAGCTGGTTTTGGTGTCTGTCTGGTAATAAATTCTGAACAACATGTTAAAAAAGACTTTGTGTAACCAGCCTTCGTGACATCTAAGTGGTAATGACTTCAGTGAAGCTTGAGGGCATACAAAGAGCTCACCGTTTACTACTACAGTGAATTCTTTCACAAGGCTTTCCTCTTTTGCAGGACAATTAATTTTACGTTTCATTTACTGACACTGGCATGCACTTAACTTTATAATATTAGTTAAAATTGGTTTATGATGTCAGTCTTATTTTTAGCACACTGAAAGCAGGCGAATAATTGAAGTGCGCTGTTGTACAATTTAGGGTTTGTGGTGGACTTGAAGTGATGAGGATGTGCCATTCCTGCTTCAGCTGGCCTAGAGGGAATATCTCTTCTCTTTGACATTTCATTACAACCTTTCTGATGATACCTCGGAATTTGAGCTTGTGCCTCATAGCTTAAGTTCTTCCCAAAATAACTTCTAATGTACCTCAGAAGTTTGAAAAATAAATCTCAGTGATTTACACGAATAAGGTTTGAATCTGAAAAGCTGTTGAAATTCAGTATATCATTTATAGTGTTTTAGGCTTTTTTTAGTTTTAAGTTGTGTCCTGTGTGTTAATACCAATTTGTTGACGTTTTAAGCTGCCACAGGTTACTCTGCTGGTCATGCTGAAAAGCTTTACCAGGCTGTGATGTTATATTCTAGTCAAGTCTTAGTAACTTTCCAAGATGAAAAGGAATTAAGAAGTATTTTTTTCTGGAGTAGTTTTGTTTGCATTATATGATAGTGCTTTGGTTGTAAAATGCCTGTTTTTCTAATGAAAGTAATTTTTAGCTTTTCTACAAAGAAATGAGAGGCTTGGGAGGTCAATCAAGCATTGATTAAAATCTGTTTTGGGGCTCTCACTGATTTGCACAAACTTCCTTAAATCTTATGATAAGTTGGAGAAAGGGACAATCATACATATTTCCTATCAGGAGTGATGTCTCATCAGGAGTTTGAAGGAGGAAGAACACTCTGAGACATCTACACGTGAATGGCATTCTGCCTGACTTGCCTTCAGGGAAAATAATGAGTGTAGATCATAAGTTTGGCTCTGTCTTTAGAGTTTATGGAACATTAGCCTCTGTGTTTGCTTTTCCCTGTGAGATAAAGCAACTGCTGGAAAGCACTGAAACTCGGTGTATTAGGATACACAACATACAGACCTCAATGAGCAGTAAGACCTTCATCAGCTGAACGAGTCAGTCCACGTGCTGTCCTGACCTTACCCACACTTCTTCTGTTAGAAGAGTAGGTTATTTGCCAGAGTCATTCAGAACTCTGACTATGAAACATAGTTTTTCTGCTGTGCTCATATCTACAAGCTATTTTTTTGCTGTCCCCATCTGAGATATTTCAGGCTAATGAAACAATATGATTGTTTTTATCTCCAAAGTATTTCATTTCTACTGAAGAATATGATACAGAAGAATGCAGATCTAAATCTGAGCAGTTATCTCTGCTAAGCTGCTTTTAAAAAATGAATTAGCTTAGTAAGGAGCTGGCAAATAGATGCCGAACATTTTGTGAGGATCGCTGATTGTGAAGTTTTGTTAAACTGTGCTTTCTCCAAGCATGTACAAAAATAGCAACTTTGGAAATCATGAAACTATGTCTTTTTCACAGCTAAAGCTATTATGAGACTGCAGGCAGCATTCTCATTCCCTCCCTTCCCCTTCGAAAGATGAACATCATCTCAGAAATGTGAGGAAGGAGTAAGTGTGGTGATTAACGTGACTGACTGCTCAAGAAATAGGTACTATTTGCCGTTTTAAGTATTAGCCAGCAATTAGGGTTTGCAGCACTGAGTCTCATTCCATTTTCATTAATGAAGTATTCAGTAACAAAGATACGATAAAGTCTTTTTTCTCCTGTTACACATGCGACTCAAATAAGTGAAGACTTCAGATATTTCCAGGCCAGTCTTTATGAACCTGCTTCTGTGATTCCTGCAAGCACAAAGTGAACTTCTGCAGTCTTTGGGAAACTACTGCCAACAAAGTGGTTGAGAATCCTTTTCAGGCCTGACTCTTCGGTACATATGAAACCTAAGTGGCTTCTCTTTTGTTCCAGCCTTTTTTGGCTCTTTCCCTAACTTCTATGGACTAGTGAGGTCATTTCCCATTGCTTTAATGGGGCATCTACCTGCCATCTGCCATCTGCCGTCACCCATACTTAGATGATGATATCACCAACATGATTCCTTGGAAGGAGCTCCCTGAGAGCTACCACAAAGTCACCCCATGATCTCCTTGAGATCCCACCTGATGACTGTATCTTGCTGGCTGAAAGTTTGCCAGAAGTTGAGCTACTGAAGCACACTGCTTGCTGTCTTGCCAACCAACGTCTCAACGTTTCCTTGTGTCTCTGCATCTGCTGTGTTTGTTTTGTCTTTGGGTACAACGGTGCTGCCTTCTGCAGCATCATGTGGAGAACATAATCCAGCCCGGGAGCTTGGAGTCATCTACCTGTAGGAGGAAAAGCTTTGTGCTCTGCTACTTGCAAGCTCCTTTTCTTTAGCTAGCTCATTTAAACCTGGATCACTGGAGCATACATTGTGCTCTAGCGCACAGAGCTTCCTTTTGTTTTGTGTTGGGAATACACTTGGCATGAGGATTCATTACTAATCAGCAAATATGTTTTCACATGATTTAGACAAGCAATGTATTTGTATACATTACAGAGCTGCTGTATAATAACAGGAAAAATCATCAGAACTCACCTTCTCATCACCAGTGTGCTGCTTGTGCCCCATCTGATTTGTCTTGCCAGGCACACACAATGTAGCTTTAAGTGTAGGCTCCCTCCCTTTCTTGCAGATCTTGCAGTATAATGTAATAATTTTAATTTCTCTGCCATTAGAGAATGATCACTTAATGAAACTGCCAGTTTGGTGTTTTCCTGCCTCACGAGAGTTTTGATAAATGTATTATTTTACAGAAAATTTCTACTTTTCTCTCCTTGATGCTGTTACAGATTGGACCTAAGAAATGCCTAACTGCTCTGCGATGTTGATTTTTCTTATTAGCTCTCTAGAAAAGTGAAAAGGAGGGACAGAATACAAAACCTTGATGTTTGAAGATGGTTTCCAGCTCTTTTAGCTGTTCTTTTGTATTGCTGTTGTACCTGCCATCCCCTGGTGAGAATGGCTGCATATGCAGGCAAGGAGTAATGATAAGACAAAGGGGTAATGATTTTAAACTAAAAGAAGGTTGGTTTAGATTAGATACGAGGAAGACATTTTTTATGATGAGGCTGGTGAAACACCAGCACAGGTTGCCCAGAGAGGTGGTGGATGCGCCATCCCTGAAACATCCAAGGTCAGGTAGGTCGGGGCTCTGAGCAACCTGATCTAGTCAATCTCTGCTCATTGCAGGGGAGCTGGACTAGATGACCTTTAAAGGTCTCTTCCAAATAAAACCATTCTATGATTCTATGGTTCTATGATTCTGTGCATAGTAGAAGGCAGTGACTGTCTGAAGGAACTCACCTCCTAAACAAGACAAATGGTCGGAAGTGGCATCTGAGGGTTGCTCCTTGGAGGATGAGGCACAGAGGCACCAAACCACATGCGTTAGGTTGTGTGGGAAATCTGTGCTGGGACCTGAACTGAATGCCAGCTCCAAGTCTCTCCAGCCTCTAGTCCTGAAAAATCCTCCTGTTTAATGGTTTTCAAAACCCCATCAAGTAAAGCAATTCTCTGAGAATTCCAGGTGGGAAAAAGCAAAAGCAATGCTAAGCCCTGTGGCTCTCTTCCTACCTCTGTGCCACTTTCAGGAGCACTAATGAGACCTACCAGCCTTTTTCATCCAACCTATCCACTGAAGACTGGAGGAAGATGTGATTTATTAGCTAGGACCAGGATGGATAGCATCATAAATCTCCTCTAGACGGCAACAATTAAAGTTGCCAGGGCTCTCTGCCTTGCCACATGGAGTCCATGTGACTGACCAAATTTGACCAGCTTATTCTGCTAAATGAGGGTGTTGAAATGACCATCTGCAGTTTATTAATAAGTGCATAAATCTGAACTGTAAGGGGAAAAGAGATGAACTGGTGCTAGTATATCTGTGACATATACTTAATAATAAAACTTAAACTCTTATATAGCCTGATACAAATTACTTGCTCTACTGCGCCAGTTCTGCCACAGCTACACATTTCATTTTTGTGATATGCTCTGCGACTGCTCGGCTAATAAGCACTGAGAAGGGAGAGTAATAGATAGATAGATGCATCTGGTATTTATAGAGGACTGTTTTAATGGTGCTAAAAAACTGATGCGCTCAGCATTCCTTGCAGCTGCAGTTGTGTTCGTGTCAGTAATCCTATCAGGAGGGTTGCTGGTTTCCAGTGTAATTAGAACCCTGAAGCAAATAAATACCAAATGAGTTCTCTTCTTTTGAAGTTATCTTCCCCCCCACTCTTTTAAATAGCCCTTCTCTGGTATAATTATGTACCAGTCATTAGAACATTAAAAATCATTTCAACTGAATGAATGCTATTTTTTGTTGTTGTTGTTTCTTGCTAATTATTATGAACTAATTGTAATTTAGTCTAGTCTTCTAAAAATCTCATGTAATTATAGAATGGCTACTGACTTAAACTGCTTCCAGCCTTGATCCTAGGCAGCAGCTCTAGGTCGGGTTCACCTGAGCCTATCTGGTGGCTTCTAACACATGTGGATGGAGTACAGGTTGTGGCTCAAAGCCCTTTTGATAAACTCCTGCCCTACTAGCATTTAAGCCATAGGTGAAATATAAATTCACAATACTGTATGCTTGCCACCAGGGGAGTGATGACAGAGATACTATATGATAATATAGGGAGGTAATAACCTCCCTATCTGGCTTTTTGCAACTGTATCTGGGATAATACATTGAGCCCTCAGCAGCTCATTCCTGAAAAGATACTGGCAGGAGTTCAGACGACGGTAACAACCCATGCGGTTGTCTGGGGAGGGTTTGACTCTAAACTGTGGTGTCTTCACCGTTTAACTTGCTTATTAGTTTTGCAACATTTATGGCTTTAGTCAGATGTTTTGGGTTTGCACTCACGTGTGCTGAGTTACGGTGTATAGGTGCTGGGTCACCGTTGCAGAAACTCTGTAGTCTGGTTTGCATTTTTTGGCGCTTGTGTTCAAACCAGTTTCAAGATTAAAAAAATAGAATAATAGGGATCAGTTGCAGCTACATAAGCAAGTATATATTAATTGACATTTACAGGTAATGAGGTATGAGAATAAAAAACCTACTCCACCTCTCAGATCCCAGCTTGAATTTTTCAGGTTGGCTGTTAGAAGAAAAATGTCTTTGTACTCACAAATTGAGCACATTCAGCCCAGAGTTACTAGCACATAATAAACATAGAAACATCTAGTGACACTTTCTTTAATGGACTCATTCTTTACACTAGAACCACAGCTTTTATAACTCAGATTCTTAAAATGCCTTTTATAATGTCGTTTCTTAAACAAGCTGTAGTTCCTGTTGTCCTGTAGTGGCAATTCTGTCCTACCGAGAGGACCAAGATGGCACAGTCCTCTGGCTGTAACCTGGCACCTTCACAGAAACATCCGAGAGAGATGTTATGGAGATACTAAAGCTTCAGGTGGTTCAAATATTTCTAAAATGCAGTTCAAAGTGGAGTCCAAGAGAATGCTTTTGTAGCATGGGCTGTGCTCAGGACTTCCCTCCTTTTCTCATCCCTCTTGCAGTTATTTTCAGGCAAGAGAGATTTATAACAACAGAGCAAATTGCCATGTTATATTGGAGCTCAACTTTCGAATCAATCGTCGCCAAGCAGGGCCATATATACACAAATACATAGGGGAAAGATAAGGCAAATCTGCTAATGCTTTAAGTCAATGCATCTGTGATAAAGCACATAAAATCCTCTAAGGAGAATTGCAATGTTGTGAGTTATGACTGCTTTCTGCTTGAATGAAGGCATCCACTTGCAGGTTTAAGGGGACACAACCTCCCACACAGTGCCTTCATTCTTTAGGGTGATTTAGCTTAATTTTCCTCAGTGTTTCCATGTTTTGGATGGGAGCTCATGTATGCTGAATTATAGTGTATAGACCTTGGGTCATCTTTTTCTGAACTCTGTATTTTATCCTGCCTTTTTTACCTCTTGGCTTTGAAAGGCATCTCCTGAGGAAAGAATGTGGTTTTGTGCTTGTGATACATCTCAGAGGCTATTTAGGTAATGGTTTCTTGACAGGGAGGTGCTTATGGTTTGGGTTTATTGTTAAGTCTTTTATTCCAATTGTGATAAATTTGTGCAGTATAACAGTGGAAATAAAACCCCCGTAGTTTCTTTTGAAATGAGCTTAGGAGTGTACCATCCAAACGCCTCATGCTGTCAGAGAAACTCCTACTGTTGCACACACTGTTGCTGATCCAGGAGTTTTTAAGCAACGAAAGCAAGAAGTGCTTCATAGATGTGTATCGGCCCCAAAAGGAAGAGGGAATCCATTTAGAGGAGAAAATTCTGTTTCCAGGGAAAAAATGAAATCACTGCAGAAAGTCCAAAAATCTTGCAGTGGTCTGCCAGGCGGCAAATCCCAGTAAAATATCTGATCACAAACAACACTGGTATGTCTGGTACAGGCTTCTGACTGATATTCAGTCAGCTAGATAGAAGTGAAGATAGAAGTGAAGCAGAGGTAAAGAGTCTAATCATCTGAAAAACACACACTCACACATACGCTATCTCTCATCGGAAGAAAAATGAACATAGCCATTCACTTAGAGTCACGGCAGGCATGAAAACCTAGTTTCCTAGTCCAGAGAAAAGTTAACAGTATAGAAAAAGATGCTCTTAATTAATTTTTGCTCTCAACAGCGCATTAAAATTTGAACAATTTAGATGCAATTAATGGGACAAGAAAATAATAATAATAAAAAAGGCAGACTGTGATACTGTGCTCCTTGCAATTATTTCTTAATGCTAAATAAACATGCTGGTGAGAAAATTGTAATTTGTAATTATTGCACAGCGCTAGAAAGAGCAGTGTGGTAGCCAGTGCCAGGTAGGCCCTCGATGAACAAAACAGTTATTTATAGCATTATGCAATGCTGCATTCTGCCAGCGTATAAAAGGAGCACATTTCAGTGATGATGTAGATTTGGTAAAAGACCATCATGTCAACCTGTTCCAGATCAGGTTTTGGGAGATGGGAGAAAAGCAAGGGGAGGGATAGCAATGTCTGTCACAGAGAAAAAAGGCAATGAAATGCGACCCTCTTTTAATTAAAGGCTCCCACAAAGTAATTTACCCCTTTAGCTTGTGATAATATGCTTTTGGCAGGAAGAGTAATGCGAACAAAACACTCTTCCTTATAAGCAAAATCAAGGAGGGCAGGCAAAGTGTATTCAGTAGCAATTTGTTGGAGGATTTGTCATTTGTTTTTGAAGAGCGCTTGGAGTCGGACAGCAGGAGCGGGGTGTTTTGCTTGTGCCTGGTGAATGCAGCAGCAGTGGGGTTTGAAAACCTTTCAGAAGAGTCTGGGGATAGTCTCCCATGGGAAATTATGGAAAATACCTGTCAGTCTTAATGGAAACTCATCATTCCAAAAGGAGACTAATGTGCTCTTTGGAAGTATATTTTACCAGCTTTAAGTCCTCTTTGTGGTAACATAAAATAGGGTAAATACAATTGAGGCAGTAAAATCTTATAAACGTCTCCCCAGCTTGGGGAATTCAAAAATAGAGCTACACAGGATTCCCTCTGGATATTTAAACAGGCTATAAATAAGTACAGAAGTGGTCTTTTTTCCCCCTATTTTGATAATTTCTGATACATTTATTCCTTATTATGTGGCCATTTGTGACCAGATTGAGCCAATACGCTTTATTTCCATTTCCCAGTCTGGCAGCACTTTCCTTGTGAAAGGACCTTTTAAGGATGTATGGCCAGAAGAGGTGAGGCCCCTTTTTCCCCCCCGCTAGCTAGATAAAATTTTGGTCTGTATCTTTAGTGGTTTTATAGAAGTGCACCACTCTTATGGATGGGATGGGAGAAAATAGACAACTGATGCAACTTAATTAGCAGATCATGTCTCTCATTGTAGGGTCCTTTACGCAATACATCCCAGGAAGGATTTTTTATAAATGTGAAATGCAGCATCCTGTTGAGCAGAGAGGCTGAATGACCCTGAAGTGGGTCTGCAATTAGTGAGCAATAGCCAGGAGAAGTCGTGCCGCATCTGACACACAAAGTGGTGCTTTCCAGCCAGAAGAGATACATGCACAATGCTGGGTAACAGCTGATGGCAAGCCTTTCTGGAAGAACAAGCTGTAACACAGCAAAACTTAATCAGCGCTGTCCTCCCTCTTTCCTGCTCTGTATGTCTTTATTTCTGCCCTTGTGCATCTGCTGTTCTATTGAAGACATTATTTTAGATGTTAATGTCTAAAACAGGGATCCTACTGAGGAGTCTTGCAACGTGAGGGGTTTAGGTGGAGGCACTACGCTGTAGGAAATGGCCAGAGGTTGTTAGAGAGGCAAGAGTCTTGGTACTGGCAAATCTGCTAAAACTACATGGAAATGGAAATGTAATGATGGAAAGAAAGTCTAAGTGCCATGCTGGTACCAGATTTTACTATCATACTGGTACAGTTAGGGTTAGGTTCAATGTGACAGACTGCCTTGGAACTATTGACAACAGAGTCATTCCCTTTCATCTGCTGATCGGTTTTTGTCACCATTAAAAAAAAAAGATATTAAAAACCCCTGCTCTTAATCCAGTGATCCCAGAGTCACTGACAAGTCGCAGTTATTGGGCTTGTCCTCCAGCCAGGTCAGAGAAGAAGCATGTGCTCACACATGAAGAGCTGGGGGAGGAAGGCTAGTTCTGACAGCAACTGTAATAAACCACCTAATCTTTCAGAGCCACAGCTCTAACAATAATTAATCAGTGGATGTGTCCCACACTAATACCAGCTGGGGTTTTCTCTAGAGCTCTGGATGATTTTCACTACAGAATTATCTTGAGATGCTCGTCTCTGACTAGCATAGCTCAAGTGAAGAGTGACCCCAGTGCAAATGAATCCTGAGGTGCCTCTATCCATGTTGTAAATTCTGAGGTCACACAAAAGCATCATTAGTGCTGCTGTAAATATTCAGACATCCCTGATGGAGGGGGTACAGTGCTGTCTCATTGTTTGCATGTGTCACGCCATGATGGCAGGGATCACATTACACATTTAGGGACTGCTGCAGTTCTGGTAGGCTCCAGTGGCTGCCCTTTCTGTTTCCAGAGGATACCCAGTCACACTGCTGGACTAATCTGGGAAACAGCTGTTATGGAAGAGGTTGAGCTCCTGATCAGAGACTCCCCTTCTCTCTTGCCCTTCAAGATGCCCATTGAGAAGGGCAAGAAAGCTGGTGAGGTATCTGGAGCACAAGTGTTATGAGAAACAGCTGAGAGAACTGGAGTTGTTTAACCTAGAGAAAAGGAGGCTGAGGGGAGACCGTATCACACTCCACAATAACTGAAAGGAGGCTGTAGCCAGGTGGGGGTTGGTCTCTTCTCCCAAGTAACAAGTGATAGGACAGGAGGAAATAGCTTCAAATTGCACCAGGGGAGGTTTAGATTGGGTGTTAAGAAAAATTTCTTCACAGAAAGGCGTCGAGCACTGGAATAGGCTGCCCAGGGAGGCGGTGGAATTACCATCCCTGGAGGTATTTAGAAGATGGGTAGTCGTGGCACTTGGGGGAGTGCCCTCAATTTCTCCACCTTTAAGGACATTTGGCTTGTGTCTAATTTTGTGAAAGGTGTTTCTATTGTGCCTTCTATTCACATTTCAAGTGTTCCCAGGGCTGCTTCTCTTCACAAATTCACTGGTACCTCTGACAGGGCCAGTGGCATTTCTGGCCATCTACCAGAAATACCAGAGGAGCAAGATACAGGATATATTCTCCGCCTGAAAGTCATCTTCCAAATTCTAAAAGTCTTTTTAATATCCAATCTTTTTTTTTTTTTTTAAATGATCCTCATTACACCTAATTTGTTCAGCTTTTTGTGAGTTGCCATATGGCATCCACTGAAACCTGGTGAAAATGTATTTATCATCTCACAAAGCGTATATAAAGATGTCAAACACACATAATTAAAAGCATTCTCTTTAAGATATATTCTTACCAATTAGTCACTTGGAGCTTCTAGACCAAGTCTTATCAGCTGGCTGGCAGGGGATATCTTGAAGATATGTGTCACAAGAGATATAAAGCAAGTGTATCAGTAGTGCTATTTCAGGTATCACAAACTACTTCTGGGGTTTTGAAGATCTTGAGTGAAATGTTTCATTCTTATCTCTTAGGAAAATCTCTCTTGCCACAAAGGAAAAAAAGAAGCACGATGGAGAGATGTTTCTTTGCACCATGCTGGAATTGTGCAGCCATGATATAGTACAGTTTTTCCCACCAAACTTGCATTATGCATCTGGAATTGGGAGCCAGAAAAAAAAACAGAGGGCAGTTCAAATTTGAGGGAGTAGTATTTCTTATCTGAATATAAATTAATAAGGTTCTAAGCTCAGGAAGGCATTAATTTAAATGCTTTCAATTAGGCGGGATGGAGCTAACCTATAAGGTATGGCTTATAGGTATGCACACAAGCACACATGCTCATTCAGGTTCCATTTTAAGAGTATGGAACTGTAGTGTGTTACTAGGATTTGACTTTCTGGTCCATGTTTCTACCTTCCTCCAAGCAACATCAATGCAGAAAGCAGAAGTGCCTGTACTTTATCAAAGGTAACACCTTATTTCAGGAATCGGTGCAAAAATTCCAGCTCTATTTCTAGACCTACCTTCTGCACATGCAGGGTATTGGTGTGGGAACCACCATGGTGTGTGCTGGGTTGAGTCTCTTTGACAATGTGTCCCAAAATATTTACTGTGAGGCTGACCTCATTTCGGGCTTGATGCACCCAAACTCCAGTGGTGGAGTTGCTCACCCATCCACATGGGGAGCACTGTCAATTCAGTTTACTCCCTGGGGGTGCTCTTTATCCCCCCAGTCCTTCCTGAGGCAAACAAGGTGGATCAGGTCCTGTCCATGGAGAAACAGGTCTAGATCTCTTCTCAGAAGAAGCCTGAGGCAGTTCAGTAGTTCCACAGAAGGCTCCATCAGGTGGTGTAGATGGAAGAGTGAGTGCTCCCTGGGGCAGGTCACCAGACAGTATGGACCCAGCCTCCACACAGGTCTCGTGTTGTGGGCTTAGAAGACAAATAGGCAAAAGGTCTTTCTTGTATATTTAGCAACTGTTTGCTGGTGATAAGAGGACATTTTAGGGAGGGCACTGCTTTCCTGTAGTCATCCTCCTTGTACTGAAGCTCTACTCATGCCAGAGTTACTCCTCTAACTACTCATTGTTGGAGAGTGCCTTTCCTCTTTGAATGTGTTACTTAGCACAGGCTTCAATTAAACAAGACAGGGAAAATAGGGGATGGTTGCCTAGTAACCAATTGCCTTGAAATCTGGAAAGATACAGCAGAGTTAAGAGTTAATTTTTGCAGGTGAAAGTAAAAATGTCCAGGGATGTGGGTGGTGGTGGTTTTAAGCTAGAAAGATCTAGGACATGGTTCAGAGAAGAGTTCCCACTGGGTTCTCTCTCCAAATAACAACACAAGACAAGCAGTGTTAGTTTAGTTAAAATCCACACTGATGGAAATTTTAGAGAGAACGCAAACAAGATCGCTGTTTGAGGGTGCTTCCTTGTGTGTGATGTTTACATAATTTGTCATGGCATTGCAACATTTTCTATCAGTGCATCTCATTCAGAGTTCAAAGCTTGCCTTAAATAAGCAGCTGCACATGGCTGCGTAGCCTACAAAAAACAGCGGCTGCTTTTGTACACGTGTTCCCGGGGATATCCTGATTTTTACAAGGTACCCGCAGGTGTCAAAAGATCTATATTAAATACTTTAAGGTTTATTGTGAGAGAGCCAAGGCCTGCACAAAGCTTCTGGGGGGCTTCGCACCTCTGAAAATCAGGCAACAATCATACATCTTCAGAACTTCCTGTTCTGCCTTATCAAGTGCATATTTTTCCATTCTTTCATGCATTTTAAGCAGTTTTAGAATTGGATAAGCAGAGAAAAGAGATGGTTTGGGCGATAGTGCATGCTCCTTCATGAAAATATCCTTGGCATATGCTGCTAAACAATCTTGAACCAAAGAGCATGAATCCAGATGTGGAGCTGAGTGGCCTTTTGGGAGACCAGCATGTGCCCCCCACTAGAGTGAACAGTGGTGAAGGTGCCAAGAATGAGGCAAGTCAGGCATGAAGGTACCTAATTGTGCTTCAGCCTGGACTCTCTTTTATGGTATCATCATGAAGAATGGCAGTCTGCAGATACACAGATTGATTCCCTGTGAAGGTGATCACAAGACATCCTGTGAAATCTCTTCCTTGCATATTAACTGGTCTGTGTGTTCTGTCTGCAATATGTGCTAGTTATTTTCTGCCTGGATATTGGAGTCCTCTTTTTCTTCCTGCTGAAGAGCAGAGGGTAAAATTTATCCTTTCCACATGTTGTTGTTATTTCTTTGTGCTTATTTGTATTATGACGGCATTTCAGAAGCCTTCCTTCTGGGCCAGCACCTCACTGCACTTGGTGCTTTGTGGATATGGACTGCAAAGACTGCAAAAGATTGCATGCCGAGTATGTCTGAAAGCAGCAGGTAAATGCAACGAATCAAATAAATATGGGAGAAAAATAAGATAGTAGCTCTCTTAAAATAAGTCACAGTCCCAACAAATCTGTCGAACTTTGGTCATGCAAAGGAAAATCTTTCTAGATTTCTTCTAAGATTTTTCAAGACGACAGTAGGATGTGGCCTCCCAGGTGTTTTGAATAAACTGTGCCCAGAAGTGACAGCAACTTGGGATAAAATCTAATTGTCTTCAGAGATTTTTTTGTCTGGGTAGCAGGGGCTGGTGTCCCTGGCAGAGTTAGGATCAATAGCTCAGCAACAAATAAGAAATGATTGGTAAAGATACGCTCTGCTTGGAGGGACCTTGAAAGTCTTCAGGCATTTCTGAGTCTGCTGTTGCAAATATAAATCCGTTCTCATCAAAGCAAGGAAACAGAAAATAGTCTTTGTGGCAGCGTTTTGAGTGGCAGCGCCAGGAGAGCCTGTGAGGTGTTACAGCCCACAGCTGATGGAGCCTGGCCCTCAAGGTAGCCACAAGCTTGGACAAATTCTTATTTGGAAATGAAAAATCCTGTAAGGGCAAGAGGGAAATGTTGTCAAGATTTGAATATGTTTTTAATTTGTGCAAGATTGCCCAGGTCCTTGGCGGAGCACTCTTTGTACTGTCACATTTTAGGCCATGACTGGGTTGTTGTGCATCAAATTTTACATGCTTTGGGCCAGGTACAAGTGACCTAAAGATATCCTGAAGCTACTGGTTTTGTGTTAGGTGCATCCTGGCAGAAGAGGAATGTGTGCGTTTGGTATTTTTTCAGTGTTTTATAGTAAAATCCTTTGGAGTGTAACTTAAAATACTGTATTCCCTCAATGCCTCTGTTCCCACTCAGAGAAGGATGTGTGCTCGCCTTGCTGTGCACTTACACCATGACGGCCCCTCTGCACAGAAGCACTTTCCTGTGGGACGAGTGTATTTTGTGTTGGGATTTACCAATCACAAATCATTTCCCTCTTTCCCTGTTTCTAGTAATAGAGTTTTTTAGGTAATCGGCTTGCCCCTGAGCAAGGAAGCAACTTTGTCAGTGATCATATGATCTCCAAGCACAAGGTGAGCTCAACACGGTTTATGTAGGACCTACAGGCAATAAGTTTTTTTTTAATTAAATTACTTTGACCTAGAATGAGGTTTAATTAAATATCGCATTAGACAGACTTAAACAAAAAGGCATTTAGTAAACCACTATGCAAATTTCAAGGTAATTAAAATTTGAGATCTCTCTACTTCACACTATCTCTGTAATTGATGCTAAATGTGAACAGATCAAATAAGTACACTTTTTATTGTGTTTCTTTTTTTTTTCTTGTGCAAGCTAAGATTGCTAATAATTCCTTTGAATTATTTCTCTATCTGATCTGTTGGATTCATCATTAGAGTGGGTGTCTTTGGGGCTGGTAGTTACTGTTTGGTTTGGATGCACCAAAGAAGTCTTGCATAATACAGGGGTGACAGGGCACTCATTAAAGAACATAAGATAAAGTATTAATGGAAGACAATAAAGAAGAAAAGACTCCTAACCAGAAACAGTAACTACTGGCTTTCCTAGTTAGGTTAAAAGAGAGCATGAAAGAGAAAGGTACGTGGAACCGATAAAATAGAAGAATATCCTCCATGAGTTTCTAGAATTGAAACTGGACCAACTCCAGTAAGGCAGAACTGTATTCAGTCCACCCAGATGGCTCACTAACTTAATCTGTGAGACCAAGGTCAAGAAAGCACTGAGCAGTATTCCTCATTTTCTAGCTAGGAACGACTGACCCTTGCTCCGAGGGATAAATAATCAGTACGCATACATTAAGAGCCTTTAATAAATGCCCGCAGTTAGGCAATATGGCCTCACATGTTGATAAAGGCCGTTCTGCTGTTTGAACCAGTGGATAAAATGGGTGATTGGGGCAGTCCCTCTCCACCTCAGGCTCACAGAGAGTCAAAATTGAGCGTGATGTGTGGGAGCAGCCCATGTCTGTCTCTGCAAAACCTGAGGCTTAACAAAGCCAACATATTTCTGTGGGTAGCATCTGTTACTACTGCTCCTGCTCTGCAGCAGCTGATGTGACCCAGCTGTGGATCAGCGTTTATGAAGGAGCTGAGGATTATGTGCTCAATATCTTTTCAATACATCCTGCTGCGAACTCCAGCCATTTCCAGGAAGGCCTCTGGAGAGCAATGTGAATGCTCCGAAAGCTGCCAGCTCCTCCTCCTCTTGTCCTCTGCGTTGTCCTGCTGCTCCTGCTCCCCTGCCTGTTCCCCCTTACCTTGGGAATTCATCCATCCCCAAACACCCCAAGAAATGATTGGGGGTTTTGCTTACAGAATTGCAGTCTGTGTCACAGAAAATTACAAAATACCCACAGCCAGTTGAACAGGCGGGATTTAAGATGACCTGCAGAAATCTGGAGACAGCAGAGTATAATCATAGATAAAAATGACAATTAAACTTCTATTTTCCAAAAAAGAAAAAGGCATGCAAAAACAATGGACTCTCCAATTTACACTCCAGATTTCAAAGGAGCAGAAATCAGTTCTTATTGTATTGAGACCTTAAAAAAAGATCTGCCTTTCTCAGCTTTTTTATAAATTAGTCTGACTTTGAAATTGTGGTATGTGGATGGTTTCAGAGGTGAAAAGATGAGCATTATTTGCATAATAAAATCACAAAGGGAGTGAGTATGCAAAATTTAATTTATTTAAAATTCACCCATCCAACATGCTGGGCACAGGTGCGGAAGATTAATAATAAAAATAGTCACCTACAGCATATAAATTAATGGCAATGTCCAGAACTAGGAGCTTCCTTCCCCACACTCAGAAAAAACATTGGAGAAGGGATACGCAGTGTGACCTGAACGTGATGGACTGTTGAAGCAGGGAGGGTGAGGACAGGCAGTCCCGTGGTCCCCAGTGCTGGCAGCAGACACCCCGTGGGGCTCCAAGGACAAGCCACCGTGGGGCAGGGTGGCTGAACAAGCGGGTCTGGGTGGCAGCGGTACTTCTGTCAAATGAAAGGCATTAGAAATGTCCTAAAGGATCTGCTCTTGTGTTCCAGAGACACACGTTTGTTGCTTTTTTTCCTCAGTCACATCTCTGCTGTCAGTTGATACAAAATGGATGACAGGAGGGTATTTGGTAGTTCCAGGATCTTGTTAAAAATAACTTTTTTTTTCTATTACAAGCATCAGTGATTGTAATGCTTGCAAAAACGCCACTACATTTCTGACAAAAACTTGCTGAAGAGATTGTGTTTTATTATAGTTTTTGTGTTACATGGTTAGTGAAGTGTTACACTTTAAAAGCCTGGTCTGAGATACCCTAAATTCTTCCTGCCTGCTTACTGTTTCCTAGTAGTTGGTTTCTGAGGCTCCTTCGCAATAGGGAATATTTGGCCAAGAGACATGGAAAGATGTTTGAGCTTGGTTCTGATGAAGAGTAAGTTTGAGCTCTTCAGTATGTCTGCAGTTTGGAGATCTGTGACCTACATCTTGCCTAATTTCAGTGTCTACCTCCAGATGAGATGAGCTGCACACCAGAGTTGTCCATTGCTCTCCATTGTGGAAGAATGGAGGGTAGCCATCAACCTTATGGCTGTTCTGCTCTGTAGACATCTGCTGTTGGCTAGATGAAACCTATCCTAAGGGGCGTGAATGATGGCCTAAAAACATTTAATAAATAACTATGCTCATGGTATTGAAATTAAATCTGTAAGGGGATGTCCTAGGAGGCTTCATAACAGAGATTAAAGCATCTGAATATCAAAGTGTTTGGGAAGAACAAAGACTACTGTTAGATTATAAATGGTTTTATGGTTTGAACATTTGGTTTGCAAATATTAATGGGTTTATTTTGGCTGATTTTTTTTTTAATCAAGTCCATCCTAAAGAGCACATCTGAAAATTCCACAAGAAGCTTGCAATTGACGTGGGTTGTCTATTAATTACCATTTTGCTTACTTTACTGCTGTATGATCCATTAGTGTGGACCTCTTTGCCCACTAATAATGCTTGTTGTATACATACGATGTCCATGCTGTGGGAACCAGTACCACTTCCCAGCATACAGCTCTGGCTACTTCTCAGCTCCACAGTGGTGCAAGACCTACACGTTCCTTCCTCTCAGTAGTCCCTAACATTTCAGTTTACACACAGAGAAAGCCCAAATAGCAGAGCGTCATAGGATGCTCCAGTGTGGCCCTCATGGGCCATCAGAGGGCAGTAGTCATAGATCTATTTAGGTTGGAGAAGACCCTTAAGATTGTCAAGTCCAACTATTAACATAGCACTGCCAAGTCCACCACCAAACTACTCCCCCAAGTGCCACGACTACCCACCTTCTAAATACCTCCAGGGATGGTGATTCCACCGCTTCCCTGGGCAGCCTATTTCAGTGCTTGACACCCTTCTGTGAAGAAATATTTCTGAACACCCAATCTGAACCTCCCTGGTGCAATTTGAAGCCATTTCCTCTTATTGTTTGTTACTTGGGAGAAGTAACCGACCCTCACCTGGCTACAGCCTCCTTTCAGGAAGTTACAGAGAGGGATAAGGTTGATACCTCAGCCTCCTTTTCTCCAGGCTGACCAACCCCAGTTCCCTTACCTGCTCCTCATAAGCCTTGTGCTCTAGGACCTTCATCAGCTTCTTTGCCCTTCTGTAGACTCACACCAGCACCTCAGTATCTTTCTCGTAGTGAGGGGCCCAAAACTGAACACAAGGTAATTGTGGGTGAGGTGCATTTTATAGCATGTTCCTGCCCGACATTATAAACTGAGCCACGGTGATATAGTTCACCTCAGACACAGATCAACACGGAAGGTATTACGACTTTAATGCTTGGCTTTGCTCCCAAAGTCCATTGTTCAAATATTTATAGAACAAATCAGCAAAAAAAAATTTTATCATATAAGACAAGGATAGATTTTCTTCCTGCTTGGCTTTCTTCACCTTGCCATTTCTTGTCCCTCTTCAGAACTGGCCCATGTCACGTCTTTCTCCTCTACCTCAGGTTCTCCCCATGGTGCACAAATGTCACATACCTGTCACATACCATCCCTTCCTTCCTTCAGTAAGGGTAGCTGCCACACATGTGTTGGCAGCACCAGACCAAGGGCTCCCTGCTTCAAGGACTGGCAAATGGGTAGTAAATGGCAGCTGAAGAGAGTTTGCAGCCTGAAAGGAATTGGGTGAATGAGGTCTAGGGAAAGGAGAGCCGTGCCCTGGGTATGGAGTTGCTACACACACACAGGGGCCTGCTTGGGATGAACAGCCAGAAGAACTGCGGTTTCTGTCAGCCTTGCTGTCACCAGATGGTAATGATAGAATCAGAATCCTCCAGGCTGGAAGGGACATCCATAGGTCATCTAGTCCAACCTCCCTGCAGTCACAGACACCCCCAACTAGACCAGGTTCCCTAAGGCCTCATTGAGCCTCACCTTGAATATCTCCAGGGAAGGGACCTCAACCACCTCCCTGAGGAACCTGTTCCAGTGTTCCACCACCCACATAGTGAAGAATTTGTTTCTAATATCCAATCTAAATCTGCTTTTCTCCAACTTAAAGCCATTGCCCCTCATCACTGTGGGCCTTTGTAAAGACCCTATGATCAATAGGTGTCATGGCTAATGCTAAAACCAGCCTGCAGTTGGGTGATTATAGGAGCTCTCTCCATTCTGACCATGAATCTCTTGCTGGGGAATAAGGAAGCTGGGGTAAAAGGGGCGTATCTAAGTCGAAAGATCTCATCAAGGAAAATTTCACAGGTCAGAAAGATATCTCCACAGAAGAAAGCCGGTGATGGGGTGAGATGTCCAAGGTACAAAGGTGAAGTCAGAGGCATATGAAGGTGATGGACCCCTCAGCAACATTTTGAGTACAGTAGGGAATTGCTGGGCAGCAAGAGTGGAAAAGGAGCAGGTGACAGGCAGAAAATGTGTGATGTGGTCAGAGACTGGAAGATAAATTTCAAAGTGCTGACAGCATATGGATTAATAGATCAGCAGGATCTAGTAATCTAGATGCAAATTTATAAATCTGCATAGATAGAGCTGAGACCAAATACTGTCACTAAGAGAGCTGCACAGCAATTTAAGAAGCGAGGCAGCGTGGTGGACTGACGGAGCAGCACACACGGGTAACGTGAGGCTGGGGAAGATCATTCAGCATAGTTCCTCTGCCTGTGCTATGTTCCCTCTACATGCAGGGAGAAATCCTGAGGGATGAGGCCAGAACAAGACCCGTGACCCTGATTTGCCAGAAGTCCTTTCCTCATGGCCCAACTTTCTCTTGCCTGTGCATAACAAGAGGTCATCTCCTGAGAGCATTCCCTCTACCAGCTATTCAGAAGGTGAAGAACAGCTATGTTCACTGTGGAGGGGTGTGAAATATGGCTGATACCAGTTGTGGAGGAAAATTGTTGAGGGTAGACTGGTGTTTTAGTAGTACTGGAAATATATAGCCTGCGATGCTGGCCAGATGTGGAGAATGCCTTCTTACTTATTCTTGATCTGGAAAAAGTGTGAATTATAATAAATACTGTCTGCTTCCAAAGAGATTTATGGCATGAGCTTAATATGGGCTTCTGAAGAAGGTATGAGAGGAGAATATAAAATGAAACATGGGTGTTTATAATTGAAGAACATTTTCCCCAGGGGATCGTATCACAATTTTTTTTTTAATGAAAATTCAGTCAACTAGATATTTAGTTAGCCCAAGGAAATGTTTTCAGTTATCAATTAAAGAGAGTATGTGTGTTCTTTTGCTTGAAGATGCCATATCTTAAAAAGAATCAGGATGCTGGATAATTATCACTTTACTCTTTATTAAATTGCTGCATTTCCTCCAGCAGTGGCTGTAGCAGCTGTTCAGCCACATTCATTAACTTGTAGAGTAAAAGGTTTTGTTTTAACCACAAATAGTAGGACTAAGGTTACTTCTTTAAAGTCAGTTTTTCAACTGATACTTGAATACTGTAATCTGTAGGAAATTAATCCATTTGGTGTTTAAGGATGATTTCACATAAAGACAAATTTCTAAATATGAATTAAGTTTGGGATGCACTTTATTATAAAGTTGCTTTCAGGGCTGTTGTAAAAATCTGCATTTTTGAGTTTACATTAAAAATACAAAATGGGTTGCTGTTTAAAGCAAGTTAATTAGGAAAAAAAGCATTTATAAATGAAAAATGCTTTTTCCTGAATATTAATAGGACAGGGCTCAAAAAAAAAAATTAATTTATTGACCATTTGCTCAGAATTTAAGCCAAGGCACAGTTCTGCCGTAGATAAAAAGATATTTAAATGCACTGGTCAAAGTGGGATTTCGTTAATTTTTCACAATTTTAGACTGTTTCAAAACTTAGCGGTCCTGGAGTGCATGGGAAGAGTGCTGCAGAAGAGTGAGGAGCTACAAACAAACATGAGAGGAAAACCCAAACATTTAACTGTAATTATTTGCCAGTATCTCTGTGTGATAATGGCTAAGACAAATTTGTAAGCATAGTTTTTGCAGGAGCTGGGCTGTTCTGGACACTGTATTCCGCATTTGCATGCTGACTCTACACCATTTTTTCTTTCAGACATTGTCCTAAGATTCCTATGGGTCTCATAGGGTGTGTAAATTCCATTTCTGAAGTTTTTCTGAGGATATGGCTAAACAGTTTCAAATCTGTAGATTGAGGACCAGATGCTGAGTTGGATGCCTACATGGCCTAGATGATGAAGTTGAAGGATGATATGTAAAGAATAAGGACTTGAAACTCTCCAATCCTAACAATAGGTTACATGATGGGTTGGGTTGGCATTAAAATCACTTCTGCTTTATTCCTAAAGTATTACGCTGTTTCACTTAGAAAATTAGAGGCTTTGGAGTAAAGTACAGCTACAAATCTTAAATTTATTGCCATTGCTGGAAGAAGCAATCACAGAAGAGAATAGCTGAGGTGGGAAGGGACTGTTGAGATTGTCTAGTCCAAGCCCTCTGCTTAAAGTGGAGTCCTCTATGGCAGGGTGCTCAGGGACATATGCGGTCAGGTTTTGAGTATTTCCAGCCATACAGACACCATAACCAATTCAGGCAACCTGTTCCAGTGTTTGACCACCATCACAGTAAAAAAGTATCTTCCTGTGTTTATATGGAATTTCCTGTATGTCAAATTCATGCTCACTGCCTCTTGAGCTGTCTCTGGGCACTGCGTTAAAGAGCCTGGCTCCATCTTCTCTACTTCCCTCCCCATCACTAGTTTAGGCAAATGCATGATATCCCTCCAAGCCTTCTTTTTTCCAGGCTGAACAACCACCGGGCCTTTTCTGCAAAGCTGCTTTGCAGATGTTTGGCCAAGGCATGTACTGGTGCCAGAGCTTATTCTTCCCCAGGGGTAGGACTTTGTGCTCCCCTTTGCTGAGGTTCATGAGAACAAGGACATTGAGTCAACAGGTTGTGAGGCTCACGGGACCTCAGGTTTGTTTCCTAAGGAGAAGATTACATTGAATGTTGAGTAAGATTAAAGGATTCACTTGTTTCCCATGGTTAAACCTTGTTATTCTTTGGCCTGGCAGACCAGGAACTAGTTTGCTGAACTGCTAACGTTTGGCTCCCACAACCAGATGCGAGTTTCTGATTAAGAAACTTAAGCCTGGAAGTGCTGGAAGTCTGTTGGTGCCGTTCCATGAGGTGGAAAGTGGGAGTGATTCAGCCTTGTTAATGTTGGGTCATTTCTAGATGCAAAAATAATGTGATTGGGGACCTAATTTTTGCCTCCTTTTTCTGCAAGCTTTTTCTGTCAAAAAGCTTAAAGAACAGTTTTTGGCTGATACGTGTTCATACCCAGATAAGCCCAAATGTAATGCAGCTTTTCCAAAAACTGCAATCTCAATGATCCAGCTTTCCTGGCAATCACAGCCAGTGCTCGAAGGCAGTTTGACATGTTCAGTCCAAGTGAAGGTGTTGTACATACAATGAAAGACCTCTCATTGTTCTTAACCTTAGCTGCAAAATTGCATTGAGCAAGTGCGGGCAAGTTTTCCTTTGTGTGCTTTCAGCTTAACTGAAGTTTGAAAACTGATGAACCAAATTGCAATGCAGTGGGGAAGACAGAAAAAAAAAGAGAAAAGAGTCAAAAGGGTTATGAATAAGCATCTGCTCAACATTTAAGATCATTATTGTTAAAGATACTAAGATACATAGACACTGTGCGCTATTAAAGATTTAAATATTGATGTTAGATAATAGTAGGGCCAAATATTTCTCTGAGAAGACCTGCTCTCCGAGAAAACTGCTTGACGTAAAAGAGGTGCCTTTTGCAGGCTGACCCCATGCACTCAGTATTTTGACATCTGAAAGTGTAATGATGGAATGCCTCTCACTTAGGGAAGCTCTCATGATAAAATGGCTCCGAATCACCCACAGTCCCAGTACGCCTTCATCTTAGCTCAAAGTTAGCCTAGGATGACGGAGGAACACGACACATCAAAGCACCTAGTTTTGCCTGTCCCGAGTAATTTCCGTTAAAATCAGATTTCTTTCTTATGTCACCTTCTGTTTACAAATGCCAAAAGTTACACCAAGTCCATTGCAGCGTTGTCAAGCTAGCTGTGTTTTCTGGTGGGTCTCCTTTAAATGAAATCCACAATAAATCTTTATGTATTGAGACTCCAGTAAATGAAAAAATAGATGTGCTGTTGATTGTCCTAGGACCACTGTTTCTGTATATTGTTTTAAAGCGTAACACAAAGCCCAAAGAGTTGAGATTTCCTGGTATGATAACGTATATTCAAGAAAATGTTGGCTGGTGTTAGGACTTGTTTCTAACTGTTTGGAAAGGGTTCAGGGAAGAAGACGGGGAGCATACGGGGGATGGCTATCTTTCCCAGACAGTTGACTGACGCTGTGAAAAACCAAGTTCACGCACAGGAGGCACGACTTCACAGCTCCGCTTTTCACATGTTGCTGTCAGCAAATCTTTCACAAAGAGTCAGCACAGAAATAGGCAGGTTTGGTGCTCACCAGCAATCCCACCCTAACACCATCTGGCGAAAACAAGAAACCCTGGGAGCAGTTTCTGTACATGGGTTTGGCACATGGGCTGTAACCTCACCTGCAGCGCCTGTAACGTGCAAGGAAACAAGGGAAGGGGAAATATCTTGATACTATAAAAAGTATGTTCTTGTGCAAATGTACAGTCTCGTATTTACATCAGGCTCTTCTTATCCCACAAGGTTTGGATTAAATGAGTTAATCTCTAGGAAAAAGCAAGTATTTGCTCTAAGTTTTGAAATTGTATGTTTTTTAACATACGTCTTGATTTATTTAATTTCCATTTGCTGAAAAGCAGGGGATAATTTATATTTATTTTAGGTTGAGATCTGTATGAGTCAGACACCGCTGGACCTTTTTTGGCCCAACCTGATACAGGCTGCAAAGTACTGAACAGGTCTGAACTTCTGTCTTGAGTGCTTTTCGGTCTCGTGCTTCCTCAAAATTGCAGTTTGTGCAGAAGGGGTGATTGAATGCATTAATTTTTTTTGCATGTAAAATAATGAAAAGCAGCTGGCACATTGCAGGGAACAGAGGGCCTTTGTGTCATCATAAAACAGGTTTTAGCAAAGAATGTTGGATAATTAAATTTTTCATTTTTTTAAAATTTCATAGTTTTCTTATTTCAATTTGCTTACCAGAACAAACGCTAGGAAATATATATTGAAATCCTTTTGGTTTTTCTCTGACATGGACAGTAGTTCTGTTTTTATTTTTCTGCTTTCAGATTCACTGCTAGCGATTTAATCCAAGCTTAGCTGTAAATGAGCGTATGACTCATTCTCTAGATGAGAGTTTGAAAGGGGAGTCTTTACATGTCTCACTCGTTATTGTTTTACTTCCTCTTTAATATTTCAAGGTTTGCCTTCTATATTAAAATAGTCGGTAAGGGAAACATGGTACTTTTGCACAACTGGCCAGTCGTCAGTATTGACTATAAATGCCACTTCTGTGTCTGCTGATCTTCGAAAAGTATTGAAATTTTTTAATAAATTCTGGATTGCATAACTGTGGGTTTGGCTTTTTCTGTTCTCACATTGCCAATCTTTGGTACAAGCTGTCAATTTATGAGAGGAAATTTGAAGAAGTTCAAGAAAAGCAGTAGGCTGGAAAGCAGTAGAAAAAGCTGTGGAGGGCAAACAGAATTAAAGGAGGATTTTTTTAGATCTAAACCCCGGTATTGCTGTGATACTTCTCTGAGTCAGTCATTTTCATTTAACACAGTGGAAGAAAAATTAAGCCAAGTGCTTTTGAAAGTAACCCCACTACTCTCCACATATTTTAAGCTCTCTAAACTGAACAGCAGTTTAAATATTGTTAAGTTTACTGACTTAATCATAAAATGTTGCAATACAGTAGCAAAGGCAATCAAGAACCAGGAACTACATCTTATTCCATGGAAGAACACAGGATATCAGATGCATTACTTCCTCCAAGAGAGATCTTCTAACTGAAAATATTTCTACATGTACTGCACTAAAGCAGGAGAATTTAAAAAGAAATTGGGATTGCTGCAATCTCTGCAGAAAAGTTTATGAAATATCTATGCTGTATTTGAGTTGTTTATAGAATAGCGATATTCTGTCTTTTCTCTTACAAAAAAAAAAAAAAAAAAAAAAGATTTTCCAGATTTTTTTACAACTCATGCCTTGCTTAAAAGTCTGTCTGCATGGCTTGCCTCCAAAGGTAGCATTTGAGCCCTCAAAATCTTAAAACTGTGGCCAATCGTAAGGTTTATCATGACTGTGACAATATTTGTTATTTCTCTACGAGCTACTGCTTCTGAAGTCATGTGAAATTACAAATTTTCAGCTTTCATTAAGCAATAAAAAAGAAGTTTCTGGCCCTTCATGGTCTGGAGAGAACAGCTTGGAAATGTGACTCTAACAACTGAAAAATCCAAAAGCAGATCGATCTTTCATATTGATTTTTTACCCAGCCTTATGGATTTGTGGAGGGGAATCTGACTCTCATCTTCTGCCAAGACTGACAATATCGTCAATACTCTGTGATCTCTGGCAGTATATTTTATCATCAAGATCAGGGTCTCAAGTTTTATGCAAAAATAAAACTATTGATAGACAAATTGAGGGTAGGAATATGGAAAAAGGGGAATACTTAGAAAACTAATTATGTGTGTGTGCCAGAGCCTCTATTTTTAAACATATCCTGAAAGTTTCTTTTCTGCAGGATTGTTTATCTATATGTATGTAAATATGTATGTCAATATAAGTGCATGTATATATGTGCATATGTGTGTGCTTGTAAACACCTCTAAGTGATCTTGCAGAAGGAAAGACAAACTGCACGATCCTGCATAAAGCTGTATCAGGTTTATCTCAAAAGCTTTCAGACACAGTTAGGATTCCTGGACTTTTGATAGTCAGTGCTTGCTTTCACATGATACATCCAAACTCGTTTCCTCCAGCCAGGAGAGAAAAGTATAGGGCAAAGTTTTGCTGTAATTATAGATGTAATAAACCACGTTTGTATTTCTTCAGAAGCAGTTAACTGAGAACACCCATAAGCTTAGATCCAGCAATCTACTATTTTAAGATTGCCCAGAGCAAGTTAATTTTAGGTTTAGTGCTTTGTAATTTAACTAGAGAACTGCACCTAAAATTTTAAGATTGAGTTTCACAGACTTTAAGAAGATTTGCAAGATTTGCTTCTTTGAGTTTATTATTATTTGTAGTTGAAGTGTGTTTAATAATTTGCTGTGTTATGTGCACAAAACTACCACTACAACCCCGAGTTAGCTAATGGTAGTTGACGGCATTTTTATTTTATTCTCTTGGGCTGTTGTAGAGATGCTGTACTCTGATCTTACCCTGCTCTTAATGACATCCAGCCGGGAGCTAAAAGAGCAATACCTCCTCCACGCACAGACACGATCCAGCAATGTCGATGTGGTCCTTTTATTGTTCAAAGTGGGGATTTGAAAAGTGGCTGCAGCCTCTGGGAGCAGGGGCTTGTTGCGAGAGGCTGGTGAGAGGTAACTATGACAAGACCGACTGCGGTCAGGAGGCTTCCAGGCATCATACAGGACTTGCACCTCCAGAGGATGGATGCTCTTAGAGAGCTACAAACCCACACAGGCTGAAAAACTGCTTGAGTTTTGGGAGTTTTCAGGTAGATCTGGAGGGAAACATCAGTCCCGCTTGGGCTGTAAGGCCCGATGCTAATCTGATGGTGTGGTCCAAATGCTCCCACTTAGTAACACTAGTTTTGGGGAGACTCAGTCTCTGTGCAGATACTCCTGCTCCTACAGGAGAAACCCCACCTGGGGAAGCAAATAGTTTTGAGACATCCGCAGCTGTTTCACCCTGTCCAAAAGAGATGTAAGGTATCTAGAAAGTATTCACCGAGTTGCATTCATTTGCGTGTCTGAAGAGAGCAAAGGAAAAGGCAGGGGAAGGGTGTTTTTGCTGTAAATGGCACAGAAATGAGTCATGTCTGAGCAGCATATTCACGAGGCTGCTCGCAGTTTGAGGTGGAAATCCGACTGGTTTGTACCACGGGGCTTTCCCGCAGCCATCCTCCAGTTGCGGGGACGCCGTGCCGTTAAATTTATCTCTCCTGCTTGGAAACCTGTTTGTCTGAAAGCATCTTTCCAGATGAAAAGTTCGTGCTGGATGAGCTGTAACACTCGCAGGGCATGGTGCAGACTTGCTTCGCCTGCCTGCGGGTGCCCTTCAGACAGGCTGCATCTGAGAGGAAACTCTGGTTAAGTTTCCATAGATAGGAGGCAGAAGAAAATGGGAGGAAAAAATGAGAAGGCTGAAGGCCTGAGTGTTTTTGCCTGCATCACACCATATTAAGTAAAGAAAAGTTTATGCCAATAAAAAAAAAAAAAACAAACCACCACCCGAGGAAAAAGTTGAAGGAAACACGTTTGAACAGCTAAAGGTGAGTCAGCATACAGGAAGCTAGTGCACATGACTGGTGAGATTATCAGTAAATCTTTTCTCCCCCTTTTCTTCTCCCCCTCTTCCCCTAACTTGCATTTTAAATGACTCTACTTTAAAAAAAGAAACCAGCCAGTGAACTAAGTGTAAAACTTGTTGGTGTCCTGGAGCCCAAAACTTCCCTCTGTCCTGCAGAGAGGTCGTCTCTCTCCCCCTGCAGCCACTGAGGCACAGAGCCACATTCTCATGGCCGGGGGGATGCATTTTAAAGCCTCAAACATGTTTTAAAGCTCACTTGCTAGTTATTAGGTTCAGGAGACAGTAACTTTGATTTCACAATAAGCATTTTCAAGGCCACTTTTTTAGCCATGCAAAGAAAGGAAATTCAGTACCTTTGGTCATGAGTGTCTGAGAAGGTAACACTGCAGGGCCTGGACTTGTAGCATCTGCTGAGGCACCAAATACCAAGGCTAACTGCACTTCTAATTGAGAAGCACTATCGTTAATTTAGGGACCTGAAGTAATTAAGGGTAATTAATAATCATCATTAATTAAAGTATTAATTAGGTGGGAGGAATGCAGCTGTAAGGCCAGGCTCTGATTGATCCAATTTCTGTATGTAGTGGAGGAAAAAGGTCTCAAAAGTTCTCCAGCTCCCTTCCAAAGATCTGTAATGTTTCTTGCTTGGCTACCGATGCCAAAACCCCTCACATCCCTAATTATGGCTGTCAGTCCATCATCTTTCACAAGAACTAATCTCTTAGTGGAGAGGTGGGGAACTGGGTTTTGGGTTGATTTTTTTCCTTCTTCAGAGATGCAATATACTCGATAGAATGGATGGAAGCACATGCACTGGCAAGCCTACTGCGCTAATCCTCATGGGATGCCCAACTACCTTGTTTCCTGAGTACATGGTGTTCATCAGCGTAGGCTGACTGTGATGCAACTCCAGCCAACACCCTGAGTGTTTCATAGTCTTGACATAACTTGATTCCAGGAATGACTAGAGCCAAATCTGCTTTAACTTCTCTCCTTCCTCGTTTGCACTTGCTCACCTTAATTTTGTGCCCGGGATCCAAGTCTGTAAAGTCAAACCACAGCTCAGGAGAGGAAGGTGTGGCTTCCTCCTTTGTTCCTCCAGATAGGCCTGAAACAGGAACAGGCAGAAGACTAAATTTCTCTCCCTTTAAAGAAGATGCATCAACTGAAAGCAGTAGGTACTCAATAATGTTCATCAGCCTGCTCAAGCAAAGCTCCTGCTGACTTTGAGTTCAGGCTCAGAACCTTGTTCCTGGGCACTGATGGACATTTCCAGGGGAGGAATCCAAACACCACAGTTTTAAGCCTTTTAATAACCCACTGAATAAGTGGCCCCACTTTCAAGGTAACAACACTTAACTACTCTCACTCAGGTTTCAGTACAGACGTTTGAAATGTTTGGGAGCAGCAGTAGGTTCAGCATTGTTTAAACAAAAAAGCAAAACCCAAGAAGCACCAAACCCGCCCTTTTCTGAAACTCTGTTTTGCATTGGCAAGGCACAAAATGCTGATTTCTCCTCACCTCCAAGCAAAGGCTAATAGCGGATGTTATGTTACTCTGATCTCACTGATGACTATTTTAACAAAACAGACTACAGTGCATTTACTAGTACATGATGAAGAGGCATAAATAATTTAAACAACAGTTGTCAAAATAAATGAGCAAAGTGCATTTTGTGATAAATTACACTTGCTTTTTTAATGTGATTCTCACTTAGTTGCAAAATTCAGTAATTTGCAGTGGATCTCCCAATCATTAAAGTGAATTAGCAAGCCTCTACTCTCTTAGCCATAATTTTAATCTTAACTAGAAAGGAATTATTTAGTATTATTTTGGCAAGGGTTCTCCTTAATACTCTTTTACAACCACAGTCTTACAGTGTAATGTAAGTTATGTATGTATCCTGGTGACTTGGATTTTAGAGCTGAAAGCTGATTATAAACAGTAAAGAATTTCAGCTAGCATAAAGATATAATTGTTTTAAGTAGACTTTAACAACAATTCATATCGCCGGCTGCCTCAGTTCTTCCATTTGGCATGCAGGTGCCAAACTAATTTATAGTTCCTTAAGGAGTGCATAATGGGAAGTTATTTTTTAGAGGTTTAATACCAACATTAATGTATACACGGAGCATACATCTGCTTAATTTGTCTGCTTGCTTGCGTTTAGGTTATAACTTACATTATGGAACTCCGTTGTCGTTGCTCTTTTTAAAAATATATTTATACACCTATGCTTGGCCTCCTTTATAGTTACCCAGGATTGGATTTTTTCACTTCCTTTCTCCTCAGGCTCAAGGAGCCTTCCACACTTGAGCATCTCTGCAAATCAGAAGTTAAGTCATTTTTCCTCACTCCTCTGTGGGTGCCTACGATGGGGGTTTTTTGTTGTTTTGAGCTGGGATTATTTAAAGAGAAAAAACATGGCAGAAACCCCACAGAAACTGACAGCAGGCTTCAGGTGCACTAGTAATAACCAAAGTATTTTTTAAAGCATTTGGCTTACATGGACTAGTTGTGGAGACAACAGAAGGATTTTAAATAAATCGTCCCTGGTTAAGTATCACTATGGGTCCATTTTGGTCTTGCCTTGGAATCAAAGAGCAGATTTCCCGTAAGTGTTACTCAGAATAAGGAGAAAGGAAACAGAAAGACTTCAATGCAGACTTGTAGGGGTGAGCCTGGCATGCATCGTGACACACAACGCATGAACTTGGAATAGCGAAAAATATTTTTGTTTGGAGCTGCTGACAAGGTAGGTGTATGCAGTAAGCAGTGCCAACACAGAGAGGCAAGACAAAATCCTGATATCCAGACAGATAGACAGAGAGATGGGCGTTGATAAGGGGTGTTTTCCTGATTCATCCCCACGGGGCAGATGTAACTGTCTATATGAGTGACAATGTTCATTCCATAGGCCCAGATGTCATCTTCAGAAGGGCTGAGGTATTTTTGTCCTGGTTCTGGCCCTTTCATCTTGGCCATCAGTGACTCAAATTGAGGCAAATCATCAGCATTGAAAAGGCCTTTGTTTTGGGGAGTAAGCCTCAAAACCAAGCCTTTCAATTAAAGGTACAAGTGGGATCTTCCCCAATCTAAATACTTTTACCTTGAAATCGAACTTAATATTTCTACTGGATTGAGAGACTAGTTGTTTATATAATTTGATTTCACATTCAATATTAAAAAGATGAAATTTTGCAATGTAACTAGGGGCAAGGGTGTCTGACTACACTACCACTACAGTGGTTAACCCCTGATGCAGCAGCGTTACTGGTGCTGCTTTGAGGGCCCCAAGAGGTTCTGGAGAAGTAGCTAATTCCTCATTTATAGTGTGTGTATGTGCACACACGTGTTTCTGCACAGAAGTTCTGGTCTTTTCTTACATTGAGCAACTGCTGTAAGGTGGGGAGGCCACACCATGCAGTCCCAAAGACTAGAAGGATTGGGAGCTACTATCTAAGATGGATGTTGTTTCTGGGTGATGAGAACTCCATTAGTGCCAATCAGAATAAACTGAGGTGATTTGCTGTGCAGTCACAGAAGAACATTTAACAGCTGGCAGATAGCTGGTATCAGACCTTCACAGATTTCTATGTAGAGAAAGAATAAGCCCAAGAATCAAGGCACCTGTATGGAATTAACAGGGAAACTGGTCAAGAGGGGATAACTTCCATTCTAGACTTCAAAATCCTTAAAATCTCAAATAAAGATTTTAATGGAATTTGTAGCCAACACTAGAACTACAGTGATTTGTCATAACTTGGTATTAAACAAGGAGTCTTGGCTGTTCCCAGCAAAGTCAGTAATTCTACTGCCATGCAGAGAAGTGAGCACCAGCCAAGCTACTATCAGAAACCTCCATAGAAATAACTCAGGGAGACTGTTTTTCACCTTGCTAGTGGTTGCCATGGTCTTCAGAAGGCAAAGCATCCAAACTAATTCTGTCTCTCACAATCAAATCCTATAAAACATTTTTAGAGTGTGTTATTACTCATCAGGATATAAAAATGGCACCATCTTACTCAAAAAATCTGTTCCCTGTGTGTGTTCAGATCTGTGTGGACAGCCTTGGTTAACTAAAATAGTTCTGTTGGGTTTTTTTCCCCCCTTGGCTCTGTAGGTGCAGCACAGCTTACAGTTTGTTTTCTTACTTGTTAACTGAGGTTGACAGTTGGGCAGGACAGGCAGTTGGACAAGGTGATTGCTGTAGGTCCCTTCCAACTGAGCTATGCTATCAATAAAAACCTTGGTCTTCTGCATTACTGAATGAAATTTTGAGCTCCCATTTACCCACAGGCACACCCTGCGTTTCTCTGTGTTCCCACTGTAGCCAGCAGCAAAGATATTTGGGGCTGGGGACAGGGGACAGGTGGTTGTCTCTGCGCTGTCGAGAGTCTGCAGACGTAACACAGGTAACAGCAGTAGGTGCCTAAAAATAGTTGGATGAATCTGGGCCACACTTTCATTTGCAAGACCCTTGCTGTACAAGCAGTCCAAAAATACCGAGCGTGGTAGGAAGACTTTTGGTTGAATGTGTTGTATAACTTGAGTAGCTAATGGAGTGTGTTGGGAAACGGGTATTTTAAACAATTAGCTGCTGTCATCTTCAGTGGTACTTTCTTCCTGGTCTCTGGTTGACAAACCAATGTGTTTTCAGAATGGATCCAGGTCCTTACACAGATTTTAAAGACTATTTGGAGAAACCCAATTAAGTTGTGGCTGTCAGGAGCGCAGGAGGCTGTGTCTTAGCCTTGGCTGTAATGGAGAAGCTTATCAAAAACCTCTAAGAGGCTGCTACAAAGGTTTTGGAAGCAGAATCTCAAACATAGGGCAAAAATATAGTCTCACTACTGGTTTTTGTGTTACATCAGATGGAATTGTGTAAAGATATTAGCCACTCAATCACAAGCTCGTATCCCAGACAGTTGTCCTGCAGGCAGTCTGCGCTCTGGGAATAGGGGTCATTTTCTTTAAAGGTCGTTGCAAATGATATCTCAGCGTGGTGGTGTGGATGAGCTGCTGGACCCGCAGAATGCAGGGAGTTAGCCATAATCATTTGTGATTATTTTATATATGCTTTCATGATAGATTTTGTGATGCATACATGTTTCTCTTGGCATTTTAGCTAGAGTTATTGTAGGCACAAGAGCCTGTCTGGATTCTAGACACAGATTATGTCTGTATTTTGCGTGTATTGCACAAAATGTATTTTAGAAGTGTTGTGCATGCTTATGAGCACCTTGTTGTCACACCAGAGATGATGGCTGTCTAGTGACAGACATGGTGATCTCCTTTGTTCATGGGCAAATGAGTATGTGATTGTGCAGTTGGTTTGTGAGCACGCCTGGATGAACAGCACTCGATAAAAGCAAGGTAATCATTCATTAAAATTTGTTTGAAAAGATTATGTACATATATAGACTTTCGTTTCTGTATCTTCTACTAACTCCAAATCAGTATCATTAATGAAAGCAAGTAATTTGCTGTTAGCTGGCAATGTATTTGTCGAATATCTAAATTTAAATATCAGGACTATAACTGCACTGTATATTTTTCCCATGTAGTTTCCTTACAAAAGGCATATGCCCATTCCTCTAATCCCTACTTCTGTGATTACAAAATAGCCAGGTTACATAAATACGGCTAAATTATATATTTGCATACAATACTGCTGTGGCTCTGCAGAAGCCATTTTGGGCTGTTGAATGCTTATAGTTTCTTTCATTTAAATGGTTTATTATTTCACCAGCAGTATTGCAGTTATTCCGGTCTTCTGCTTGGTAACATTATTTTCTTTATTCTACTCCGTTTGCCACAAATGAAGTAAATAATATTTAGGAAAATAAGTAATAAAAGACAAGAAAAGAAAGTACCGCTAATGTAGTTCTTTCTGCCATTTAAACCTATGGGGTTTTTTGTAAGTTGGATTTCAAAGTCCTTGGGCAGCAACCAGCCTTTAGTTAAGTGCTTGAATAGCACAGTGGGACCCCGATTCATGGCTGGGCACTGACAAAGTAACGCTACTAAAAATAGTTTGTAGAGTTGGGCCCTCCAGTAGCAAAAGGAAAGTCAGAGAACGCATAATTTGAAGAAAATCTCTGGCTGTTGCCAGTAGGTCTGCTCTCCCTATTGTCATTTAAAACCAGAATTAGCCATGCCTGTTATCTACAGCACAGAGGATCCAATCACAGGCTGCTGGCTTCATTCTTTATTACCTTTTTAAATGGAGCTGAACATCAGTGTTCTTTGGGAGGCCATAGTCAGCGTTTGGGGAGACACAAGACATGAATCCTTCCCTTGTGGAGCTGGCAGAAGGGGCTCCAGCCACTGCCCAGGGCCATTCCTTCCCACTCCCAGCTGGTATCGTGCTCGCTCTGCTGGAGCTCTGAAGCAGATCTGGGAAAGGAACTGGTTCAGGTCCAGCTTTTCTCATGGGTTTATTTCACAGGCCCGCCATACTGAGCAGCAGGGTTGTCCCAGCAGCAGGGTGGTGGAGGGAGAGGAGGGGAGGGAAGACTGGAGGACCACCGCTGTCTCCAGAGTTGTGTGATTCATCACGTGGAGTCACGCTCCCAGTATTGTGTGCTTGCTGCAGGCAGAGCCATGGTCTTCAGCCCACGGGCAGAAGGGGACTTTCCATTCCACCAAGGTGCAAAGCGAAAGTTACCTCGGCAGTGAACAGAACAACTCCCATTAGGCATCCTGAGGGGACACAGAATGTCCATTCTCCAAAAGCAGATAGATATTCCGAAAATGCCATGTGGAGTTTGCATAGATAAGGATATTCACAATCCCAGCACTGTGTAAGCCATATACTTTAGCATAAGAAGCTACAACAGGAAAAAAAAACAGCCCTGTTTTCCAGGACAGAAGGGAAGAACTATTGGATCAGCTTTTTTGTACAGCAAATTCAGAAGTTTTACTTTTTTACCAGACAAATCACAGGTTATTTATTGGTTAAATTCTTGGGACTTCGAATCACAAGCAAAAACCGATTTTTCTTAAAGTTTTGATGTTTTGTTTGTTGGGTGGGTTTTTTTGGTTGGGTTTGGTTTGTTTATTTTTTTCCCTTCTACATAAAGCCAGTAGTATCTGCAACATGAAAATCTGGAATGGATAGATTGTCTTAACTTCCAGTTGATGATCGGTGTGGATTTATAGCAGTGGATTTAGAAGTGCTCACTGCAGTGACCTGGCCTGTGTAATAGCTATGAACAATATCCATGTGCAATAAAGAAACATCTTTCAACTATATCAGAAGATTTAATATCCTGAGACATTAGAATGAATTTCTGATCTGGAATCGGGGCCAAGAACTTGGAAGACAAAAGTTCTTGCTGGCAGGCTGTGCTCCAGTGATCACTGGGACGTCTCCAGGATTCTCTGTTAGGGCCGCAGATACAGTAATCTCCTGGGAGCCTCTAACCAGAGAAAGTTGGAAAAAGCGGGGAGGCCTGAGCTGTAGCAGCATGTTGTAGTTACGCCCTGGTGAGGTGAGATCATTTTTCTTTGTAATCTCAGAATTGAAAGTAGAAGCTGAATGACAGTGTTGTTAAGAAGTTTATATTCGACATGTTTACAGTTCTCTCAGATCCCACACCCTTTGTGACCAGAATCCAGAGTCCTGAAATCTGGGACTCTTCCGGGGAAAACCCCTTTGTTACTGGGGCAAACTAAGTGGCAGGTCCTGACTCTCTCGCACTGCTTTTCTGACCAGGCTGCTGTTTGGTTTTGCAGTCTCTGCAACGTCATAGCTTTCAGGTTTTTTCCATTTAGGCATTTTATCAGTACAGTGTTTAAATACAGCCTCTCTTGGAACCTAGGGCATGGGTCCTCCTGGCTAACTAGATTCAGCGTGATGCACCCAGCCTGCTGCAGCCGAAGCAGGGATGAGCTCCAAATACAAAATCCTTGAAGGCTGGGTTGGAGGTGACAGCGAACAGGCTAAAAAATGGCTTAGCAAAAGAGCTAAAGATGTTCTGCCTGTGTTTATTCTTGGGCAGTCTCTGAGAGTGGCTGGGCTCATAAAAGAAATCCGGCGGCTTAGCTACCTGGGCAAGTTACCTTGAGGCAACTGGAAGAAGTGTGAATGCTGACCATGTGCTGCAAGCTCTTCAGTGACCGTGCTCTGAGCTGCCTGGCGTTTACCACAGGGTAAGGGCACACACATGGACAGTTACAGCGGAGCATCTGTTCCACTGTAAATCCAGACGCCGGTTACCTCCCAGTAATGTGTTCACGGAGGCATGCCCTTAATTATCCTAAATAGACAAATGCATGATGCAGACTGAAGATTTCAGACATATGGACATGCCAGAAGTTTTGAATCTCTTGTGGGTGAGGCTTTAGAAATATCTTGAGGGGTTACCAGAACTTGTTGCAGCCCCGGATCTGCTTTTCAATGATGTGTCAGCACTTGTTTAGGATAAATATTAAAGGACTGGTAATTTTTGCAAGTAACTTAGAAATCAAAGTCTTGTTGATTTCTGATGTGACTTTGGTGTGCAAATCACTTTGGGTTTTTTGAAAATCCTGTCCATCTTCTTTCTAGCCAAAATCTGTTTCATGCTCCAGTGGCAGAAATTCTTCTTCCTTCCTTCCTTGAAGCAAAAATTTAATTGGGATTCATACTTTTCTGGCACTGGAAGAGAAATTTTCCCCTGATTTTTGAAGCACTGAAGTTTGTCTGCGCATGAATTGTGATAAACTGTTTGGCCTGAGATAAAATGTTAGAACTTTTCCAGTTGCAAATTCCTACCAACTTAATTGCCTACCATAGCTAAAATATGAAAGGTGTTTAATAATAAACAAAGCATTATTTTTGTTTACTCTAATTTTACTTACCCGTGTGAATTCCTTAACTGTGATGTCAAATTGTTCCTATATTACAAGTGGAAATGAAAAGCCAATCAGTGGCAGATCGAAACAGTTTGGCAGCACAGACACAATAAATTATCCAGCTGCAAAATTATACCAATAGTGCTGAGTAAATAATTCCTCTAAAAAACTTTAATACTTTGTGGATTGTTTGCAGGAAGCATCTCATTATCTCAGTTGTGCATGTGAATTTCTAAGAAGATTATTTAGTGTGTAATATCCTTGTCAAATTCCAATATCCAAGGCCTCAAAGGAATTTAGGGCTCTTATCCCTCACTGGAATCTATTTCATTCTTGATTTCAGTAGAAATGTAAGCATTAAGCATGGTAATCCTGAACATTGTGGTACCTACATTTCACATGCTAATTGGAATTTGTAACAATCAAATTAAGCGTAAAGTTGCAATTCCTGTCACCTCTTGTTTGCCATTTAATTGCCGGATACCTACTCTGAGCTCATTATTCAGCTTTCTTGATAATCACTGAAGAGAGGAGCTGCCAGAGAATCATTTATCCAACACAACAAGTAAATAGGTGGGTCACTCTTCCAAGGGCCCTATCTTTCTCCACTGCTTGTTGAAGAAGCCTGGATAACTAGTTTGCCTGTCTAGGATGGGTGAGATGAGTTTGTCTGTGTAACCACCACACAAACTTCAGAGCTGGTGCTGTGGAGCTGGTGCTCTGCAGAGGGAGTTGTTTCTCACGGTGCAGTGTGGGCAGGGGTGTGTTCTCCTGTCCCCCCTCTCTTTGATTTGCATTACTGCTGAGTCGCACTCTGCAGTGGAAATATTCTGTTAGCTTTAGTGAAGGGTTGGGGTTTTTTTGATGCTGTTCCACTTTGTGTAGAACAATTGTGTATTTATTTAACTAGACAGCAAAGGGAAGTCTAGCAGTCTATGATATGGCAGATAAGGCCTTCACCTTAACCACTGAGTTGCTGTTCTGCTGAATATTTCACTGTCTTGCATCCATCAGTCCATACTGGTATGCTCTGCAAGCAAAGAATCGGAATGATGAATGAAAGTCTTTCCCCTGATATGACATTTAGCCCAAAACCCCTCTGTTTAAATGGTGGCGATGCCCTTCTGTCTGGCTTTTAAAGGTCAATTTCTATCTGGTATTGAATTATGTTGTACCACTAAGTACATCGCCCCTGTCCTTGATACACGCCGGGTATCCCACCACCACAGCACCTGAGAGCATGTCCCAGCACCGACCTGGCCAGGGATGACTGCGTGTGTGGGTGAGGATGAGGAGTGTTTCATCTTCCCGGGCATGGCCTTCCCTTATAGTAAAGCTGGGTTTGCAGGCATCTGAGGGGACATTGAGTACTCCAGCAGGTCCTATAATCTGCCTCGCAGGGCCCACCTGCAACGCATTGCAGACATGGTTCACGTTGCTTAGTTTGGGCACAGGGAATTACACAACGTTTTGCTTGGGATGGCAGCAGCCAAATCTAGCATCATCTCCACAGCATACTGAACAGCTGCTGTGGTCTGAAACCAGTTATATACAATTCTGTGCAATAGTATTTTCAGGAACATGTGCGTGATGCAGAAAGAGACAGAAAAATGTGCAGGTGCTTTGGATAGCCTCCAAGCTGAAAGGAGCAAATGAGAGTGAAGCAGAATTTGCAACTGATCAGAGAGTTCCTGTGCTGAGCTAATTATTACTCCCCAAAACCTTGAATGACCGAACATCTAAGCCTTCTGAACACTGTCTAGATACTCTGTGTTTCATACCTGTCATGTTTTCATGAATGACTTCTTTGCTTGGCTCTGTGGTCAATACAGCCCACATAATTTCAGGCCTTGGACTTCATGCTTGACTTAAGAACCTCTTCAATACAATCAGCCCACCCTTCATTTATCAAGACCTTCTGCAGAGGCAGTATTTCTGGTATCTAGGGTCTCTGGTGGGTATACATCAAGATACAGTCTTAATAATCACCAAGGGAACTCTTCAAAGGTGCTAACTCAGTCTTAATAATCACCAAGGGAACTCTTCAAAGGTGCTAACTCATTTTGACCTCTGTAGTTCATTTTCCAGCTGCCCAGACAGAGAATGAAGGTTGATTTGCAGAGCAGTGAGCACTCTCTGCTGCCTGTCTTGTCACAGCATCAGTTACAGGGTAGAAGAGGACCTCTGCCTCAGACAGGACCTTCTCTCACTGCAGCATTCTCCCTGAACTTGGTCCTGCAGCTGGGAAAATTAGACCAGGGGCCTTTGATTTGATTTTTTAAGCAGTAGCGGTGTATGCACTATCCTAATTTTTCTGTAGATCTTTCTGGGGATCCCTAGGAAATGTTGCTTGGTCTGGTCTCAACCACAGTGACAAGGATGAAGTGGTGACTGCCTTTCCCAAAACACCCCAATGACCATGGAAGGCTATGCTGGATTGCAATGTTGACTTATTGAAAATTGCCCTTTCCAATGAGTGACCAGTAAGGGTCAGTCTCCCTATAAAATCAGACTTTTGGGCAGATTAGAAGAAGGCATTATCTAAAAGCATATTAAGAAGTATGCATATATGGTCAAACCTAGACTTCGGCATCTTGAGGGTCCTGTGTGGTCCCCTCCTTACAGATGCAGCTTCCAGGAGCCTCCTGAAATTCCCTGTCCTCCATAGGGTTTTCACCTTACTCAGAAGCTCCACAAAGCTCTGACAACCTGTAGCTGTTGGTGCTGGAGCCGGGAGCTGGACAGGCGACACCAGTACAGCCTTGTAACTCTCTTTGTGCCAGACTAGTAACTATAAAATAAGGTGATATCTTCTCACTGATGTATTTTGAAATTGAAGCATTTTGTTTGTAATGTGGTTGGACGCTGTCCATGAGGATAGCAGTGATTGTTTTCCAGATGGGGATTGAATGTTGTGCATTAAATAAGGTGATGAGCCACATGCTGAACTGCAAAGATTAAGCAAGTGCTGAATGGTACCGAAACAGTCTTTCTCTGGGTTCTGTCTGTTTGGCGCTCCTAGGGAAAACCACAGTGATAACAGGATGTGATAGTACAGGTAAAGAGTATATATTAATTAATTTCTCAAAAGGGCTATAGAAAGTTGATTGTACAACTGATTAAGCAGGGGGGAGAGGGCTGGTTTTGTAAGCTTCACGATCTGATTTTCTTTTGTTTTGTGATAAATGCGTGAGTACATATGTGGAGTCTTTTAGGTGGTTTTAGTAGATATAATTTCCCTTTCTGCTTGGTTAATCATTTCACAGAATGGAAAGTTTCGTTTCAGGGAGCCTCACAGTGAATATCTCTCTAAAGGTGAATAGTTTGTTCCACTCCTTAATCCTGCATAAGCTGTGCATAAGCAGCGAGGGAGTTGTAGCTCCTGAGAGTTTCCAAACCCTTTTGCTACAGTACTTTAATTTTTCTAGTGAAGTCTTTTGTTTCATCTGATTGTGTTTCTTAATGCATATGTGGCTGAAGATCCTGGAGCAAGTAATAGAGTGATATAATGGTCAGAACTGATTCCCAAATGCTGCTGCACGCTTCTGAACAGAATAGTCTTGAAAGTGTCCTGCAGACGCTGCAGAAGAAACGCAAGGACAAGTTCCAGCTGATGATCAGGGCAACCACCAAACCACTGCAGGCCTCCGGGGACTGTGTGGTTAAGTACCTTCTGTGCATGCTGAAGATACCCCTTAAGGCTATGTCTTTTTTAAGTTCGCTCAGTTTGCAGGGTTTCTGGTGCATGGTATTAAAATGCAGTCTCTGGAGAGGAAAGCAATAGATATGCAAAGGCTCACGATGTAGTGCAAATGGCTATTTAGAGCCAGAGAGTGCGAAAGACTATTCATCTGTGACAGCCTCTTTCACTTCCTGCAGAGCACCCCACAAGGACTTGTGAGATCAAGAGCTGATGGCAGGCAGGCAGTGAGGAGGAATACGCGTGATAAGGCATAAAGTCACCACTCCCGTACCCATTTTCAGTTTCAGACAGCACCGCCTGAGATTATCAGACTCCTTAGCATCACACTCCCTTAAATCTTTCTGTTTTCTATAATTTGAGTCTCCGGAGAAGGATGCTGGTGGACAGCCAGTTCACTGTTCACAGTGATGGGTAAGTGTGCAGCAGATCAAGAGAATTATTTGAAAGAAGCATAAACACTAAGGAAGTGGTTGCATGCACTTTTTCAAAATACTTTAACTGCTTGTTAGTTCAAGGAAATTATCGTGATCTGTTGAATGCAAAAGATTTTTCTTTTTTCTTTTTATGTTTGCAGCAGCAGGCAGGTGGTGGGATGTATGAAGCAACTTGAGTAGGGATGAATGAATCACTTTGAAATAAGAAAGAATCTCTCCCAGGATTTGGCCTGATTTTTGAACCAAACTTTTAAGCTCAGGAAATTTTCACATGCTGGTTAGGCTCAAGACATAATTTCTTGGGACGGATTTTTGTTCTGATGTTTCCACATTAACATTGTGAAATCAAGCTCAGAAGATGCTAAAAGGCGTTTAACATATTTTTCAGGACAAGGCTGGAGTGTGAGCTCAAGCCCTTTAGAGAGGTGTTCACCATGAGCTCTGATTTCTGAAGGAAGGGGCAAGGAATCGGAATTCCTGCATAAATCAATCTGTACACAGAATCGACGTGTGTCCTCATTTTGTTTAACCTAGTAAAGTTGCTGAGAGATTTGCTTTGGTAGGAAAGCTGGAGTTGTGTGTGACTCATGAAGACGCTCTTGGCTAAGCAGAATATTCGAGGGCATTGAATAGCTTAGTGAAACACATTTTGGACAACTACATTTTCAACCCATTCTGTGTGAACCAACTGTGTTCCACAGAGCAGCTGCGATAACCTCTGACTAATTGGCTTTTCAGAAGGTTACCTGCTGAGAGCATCTGCCATGACATCCATTCTCCCAGAAATGTTTCATCTCAGAATTGCCTGATGCAGGCTGTAGAGCCCAGCATCACAGGCAAGAAGTGAGTTTTCTCTTGAGTCAGATAGAGGGGAGAGGATTTGCCTGACCTTGTTGAATGTTCATCATCTGTCTGGAAGCACTGAGAGTCCTGTTTAAACTGCCCTTTGAAGGCCACCCTGAAGCTTCCTTGAGATGAGCTTTGCCGTTGACCCAGACAGCGAATCTGCGAGCGAGCCAGGTTCCTGCATACCCACGTACTCGTGATGGCTTATTAGGGCTCCCACACCGTGTCGGGCAGCGTCAGGCACAGCGCCGTGCCCGAGCAGGCTGTGCACAAGCTGGATGCCAGCTGCTGCCTTGGAGCCCTGGTGTGGACCTGGGACCACTTGGGGTGAGCACTGTCACAACACATAAACACCACCACAAAGTTTATTGCATGTAAAGTCATCCTCTTCCCTAGATCTCATACAGGGATGTTTATTCAGTAGCAGATTTATGGTGATGGTATCAACAGATATTAAAACTGTATCCAGGAGGATTAAGAGTACTTGGTTATGGGAGCAAGTGGTCCAGAAGAAGAAGTGTTCTCATAAAAAGGAACCTTAAATTCATCCTTGCAGAAATAGCAAATCCAATGTCAGCTGCTGTTTGTTTTAAAGACTTTCTCCTGGAGTCTTGTGAAGATATATCCATTTGAACAAAAGCGTCTTGTTTCATGGTTGTGTTTCATAGTTCATGACAAATACAGTCCTAACCGTATCCTAAAAAAAAAAAAAGTAGGGGTGAAGGGAAAGCAACATTTAATACTGCGTATTTTCAGCTTTTATAATTGTTTTGCATGGCCTGGTTAATGAATACAAAATGCTTGGTATTGGGATTACTGTGTTTGACATTCTAGATGTTGTGTTCCTTTTCTGTCAGGCTACTCCAAAACTAAAATCTTGGTTTTCTGCATGGCAGGCAAATTCAAAAATCAAAAGCAAGAAGAGACTTCCGTCCTTTCCCCTTCAGTATTTTTCTACCATATTGACACTGTGTTTGACAAACAACATTAAATAACCTTCAAAACTCTTATATTCTGCCAGGTATTAGTCATGAGGAGAAAATCAGGCAAGCCAGACCAAGACATGACCGGATGAAAACATTGGCAAATTTTGATTTCTTATCAAAACCCATCCCCATCTCTGTTTTCTCTCTCAGCCACTGCGTGTTGGGTTCTGTCCATTGATTGATGTGTCACTGCTTAGCGCAGGCTCTCGGCAGTGACACTGTCAGGGAGGCAGCTCGCTGGCTTTCTGCAGCCCCAGGGCTTGATTGACTGCCTGTTCCAGCCGGGGCTGCTCCGATGAGAGAGGAGAGATGGCTAGAGGAGCCTGGCCAGCGTTGCTTCCCCACCTCCTCCATGCTGGCTCCAGCCAGCTACAAGCGTGCAAATGTTTGAGGTTACCTTGGATCTCTGGCACTGTTGACTCTGCTAATCAGCGATCTGTTAGGTAATAAGGATGTGCAGCAATAGCTGCATTTACCTAGAGGTTAAAATAACTGCTGTGGTTCTCCACCCTGAACCTTAATGGGTTGGCTTTGCGGTAGAATGAAACCAAACTCTGGTACAACTTGGGTCTCATCTGACCTGGGGCAAATAATTCCTGTCCCTGCCAAGGCTGCCCTGCAGCAGCAGAATCTTCCAGCCCCTGCTAATCCTCCTTCCACCTTCCAGCACAGTGACTGACCAGGACCAGCAGCTCCCCAAGTCGATATTTTGATTTTGCATTAGTTTCCATGAGCCTTACAGAGACAGCTCATGCTCTCACACCTCAGTGATGATAACAACTCAATGCATGATAAAGAAAAGGGTAAATCTGCAAATGGGCTGCCAGCCATTGCCTTTTGTCAGTGTATGGAATTCTTCAAAAGGAGCAATATCTCTAATTAGTAAGCAGCAAGATTCAACAAGTCTGCAGTAATGTACAGCATATTATAATGTCTCAAGAGATATGAGAAGCATGAAATGTAGCCTTTCTGACACAGGAAAATGCTAGTAAATATAGCCAAATGCAGTTTTTCACCAGACACCAGTTGGTAGGTGGATGCTGGAAATAAGCATTTTTCATAATAATCCCATGTTTGAAATGTCCTGACCTTAGAAATACAGTATAAAATTAGTCCCAGGAGATGAAACCTAGCAGAGGTGACAGATACATGTTTTCTTTATCAGAATCCCTCAATTATGAAAAAATGACAAATACCACTAGGTTGAGCTGAATTAACATGCATTAAAAATGAATGAAATATAGGTCTCTTTCACAGTTAGAAAAAAAATCACACAATACAAGTACTTTAAAAAGTGCAACACATCTCTGGCTTTCAAATGATTGCTGTCTTTCTACAGCAGCTTCTTGAAAATGTCATGTGAGATTAGATCAGTACACTGTTGTGTTGGTAAGCACAGAACCCCCTGCGAAGGGCGGTCTTCCTTCCAAGAGCTTACAGTCTCAGGCAAGGTTTTCAAAGACAACTGTTCATTTGTGATACCTTTTGAAAAGATATTACTTTTAGAAAGTGCTGGGTATGTACTGTTAGAAAAGCAGGATCCTTAGAGGAGTCTCCAGCTGCACACCAAAAATTACATGGGAAGAATGAGCACTTCCAAATCCCTGGCCTCAAAACACATAGTGAGAAGAGAAGAAATGAGCTAGATCACCACTAAATCCTCAGTTTGCTTGCTGTAAATGCAGAGCTTAAGACAATCATGGCTTTCCCTTGGTAGGTGTCACCAGTTGTGTCCAGCCTGGCTCTGCAAGGTGTCCTGTATGGCTTGAAGCAGTTGTGCTCTCTCTGTGGTATGAATGGAGCATCATGTCAGGACCAGTCCTCATTTCTCCTCATTTACGGGTTGCTGCCTGAAGGACCAGCTGGCTCATTTCAAACTTAAGCACAAATACAAGCCAAAGGCTTAGACAATGTGGATGATTGGGGCATTTCAGCACGACTGCAATCCTGAGGCCTGACCTGATATAATTAGCCAGCTTACCCGTTTTATTTTAGTCCTGCAACTCTGTGGCTAGGCAGAGTATTTTCCATTGCTTGGGAGAGCTTTTAAAATTTTCCCTTTTTAGCAGTGATGAGCTATTTAATCTCCAAAAACGTCCTGTTTCTGCTTCGTGAGACAGGCTCATCTCTGTTCATGCTACACAGATGGGACATATCCTCCAGTTCACTTGGAATCAAACGTTTTTGAGGTGAGGTACCAGTTTGCTTCTCTCCAAGTTTAAAACCTCCCCTAGATTACCCCTTTATCTTCATACCTGCTTAATATCACCATTGCAGTGTTTTCTGTTCTGGAGGATGCAGTGAGTTATTTGCCTAGAGCAGCTGAAGGTTCAAAACCTTTCCATGGAATAAAACAATTGCTAGGTCCCAAATGTGCATCTTCTTCACGCCACTGCTGACATGGGTGTCTCATACAGTAGATGACAGCAGATGGTGTTGGGATCATAGCACTGGAGAACCTTGAGAGCAAAAGCAAGGAAGCTGTAAAAACAGATATCACCTTAATCAGGTGAATATGCCCACATCAGGAAGGAAATAGCGATGGAGACTGTTTTTCAATTGTTCCTCTATTTCATAGGCCAGATTTAGACTGAGAGATGAAGTGCTTATGGCAGGGTGGGGGTATTTTTTTTTAATCTTATTCAGCATTCTTCCAGCACCTGCTGGTTTGACATCCCATCCTTTCCCTGCTCAATCAGGTCTTCATGTCCATTCCTGCAAGGGTTTGGGGTTGGGAGAGGCAAATATGGGCAAAGTGATAGCTTGGCAGAGACAGTCGGCGTGCATTCTGCAGAGAAGAGCCCGCTGGGCATGATTTTGAAGAGGTGAGAAGCAGAAATCCAGTGCCAGCCTGAGTTTCAGCTGACGTGAATGCCGCCTTGGCAGCATCAGTATCCCATTAGCTTCACGATTTGGAATCTGGCCCAAACACCCCAACGATCCAGCTCTTCCCACACAATACAGACACATACATTCATGCAAGGAGCAGGACTTCAACTGGAAAGGGTGCAAAGTCCACCCTGATTAGTCCCATTCCAGCACTGCCCTGGTCAGGGACCTGGTTGGTAAAACTAGTGATGGGTGATGGGTGAGAAACAAAGGTGTGTCCAAACCTGTTGAAATAACAGGATGGACTTGCCTCTGCACAGCTCGTTGCCTCCAGAGGCTGGCATAAGCCTGTGATGGGTTTACACACCTTTTCATGGCTACATCCTGAATAAACAACTGAATGCGCTTCAGTGGGAGCAGCCCAGCACAGGCACTCGTCTCCTGTTCAGAAGGGCAGAACAGGGAACACAAATCACCATCAGAAAATGCACAGTTTAGCTTGGGAGGGATCTCTGGAGATCATTCCACTCAACTGTGCTCAGAGCAGGGCCATGTTAGGTTGTTCGGGCCTTGTTGGATTGAGGTGCAGATATCTTTGTAGGTAGAGATAATACAACCTGGTCAGGTAACTTGTTCCAAAATTTGACCACCCTCGCTAGGAAGACTTTTTTTCCTTTGTACCTAACTGGAATCTCTTTTGCTGCATCTTGTGTCCATTACCTCTTGTCCTTTTGCTGTTCATCTCAAAGAAGAGTTAGGATGGAGGGAAGGCAAAATTACGAGAAACCTCCACCTATTCCTCCTTTGTGGTGTGATCACCTTACAGCTTTGCAAGGGCTTCCAGGCAAGAAATAGCAGCCATCAAAATTGAGTGTGCTTTACTGCTTTTAGCCGGGAAAGAGAAATTCTCTGCAACCCCCTAATTATCTTATGGCAGTCTGAAATGGCTGAGCTTATTTCTTATGGCGATCCAAAACAGGTGAGCTCATTCCATATCTCCCGTGCCACAATGGCCAGCTCTTGCCATCTTGACCAGCAGAAATGGTGAGGAAACATCTGCCCTTACTTCGGCATTTGGCAGAGCCTTTCCAGCATTTGGCTGTCAAGTCTTCAGAAATCAATGTAAGCCCCGTCAAACCAAAGAGCGTGTTCTCTGAGACTCAGGCTAGAGAAGGGCTAAGAAATGCTTTCATATTAGGCAATAAAATGAATGTAGGATTTGTTAAATCATACAAATGATTGCTGGTCTGCACTTCGTATTACCTAAGGTGTTGATTAAATGCTAGAGTTTTTTTGTTGATGAATAAAGCTGGTTAAAGAAAGTAGCAGGGGAACAGTATATAGTGTAGGAATAGTTTGTCTTTACTACAATGGTTTGTCTTTACAGCAGAAGTACATATGCTTAGCCCAAACCTGACTTTTATTTTAGTTGAAAATAAAATGGTGAAAATTCCTTTTCTTTGTTCTGTACTTACTGTCTGGTTTTGGTTTTCTGTTTTGTTTCTTACAGCCCCGGCAGAAAGCTCTCCATAAACATTTCCAGCCTCTAAAGCTGCTGTCCTGCCACTTGATATGAGAGTGAACTTTCCTTCATGAAAAGCCACCATAATAAATGGCACTGCCAGAGGGTGACCATGGAGGACTGAAGACAAACTTGAAGTAAAATCAGCCCACTCAAGATGATGCGCTCTGGGAAGACCTGGTTTGCTGTGGAGTTAAAACGTGGTGCATAATATCCAGTGATAATTTGTTGGAAATGGTCATTGACAGACCTTTAGCTGGAAAATTTCTTCCAGTTTTCATCACTGTGCATAACTTTTGAGTTCCCTTTAGGGGACTGTCTATGCCCTTCACTAGAAGTCCTGTTTTAGCATGGCAACTACTGGATTCTTTTATTATGTATGCAGATGGCATGATGTTTTAGGAAAATCTTACAGCAATTCTCCAATCTCAGTGGATATGTTCACAATATCACACCCCTATAGGAATGTAAATGTCTTGTATATGTTAGTTTTGCAGTCTAATGGTACTCTGTTAAACAATATCAGCACTTCATATGTGCTTCCTGCACAGAACTAGCACAGTCCATATATATATAATGGTCTTTTTTTAAATATCGAGGATACGTTTCAGTATTTGTGCTGAGACCGCATCCAAACTGAAGTCCACTCCTAGCATACCTTCACCAATTTACAGTAGATTGTGTAGATGATAGATTTGCACGTGGCAGAGATATGACTTCTTTTATCGAGACTTAAAGAGCAGCTGTCACAGCGGTAGCCAAGAGCAGGTAGGTTGAATGAGCTGTAGGACACTGTGTCTGCTCTCCCTCTCACGCATCAAATATCAGCGGGTCTCATTTCTGATGTGCCAATGCGTTTTCTTACTCGGTGAGGGAGAGGCGAGGGAGAGAGCCTTTCTCAGAGATGTCTGTGACCCTGGGTTTGGTCTATGATAAAACCGGAATGAACTGGAAGAATTCAGGTTCTTTATGCTGGCCACCAGTTATGTTTTGGGTGGGACTGGGGGTTCGCAATCCAAACCAAACTCTCTGAATAAGGTAAAGTGTAAGACTACACTTCTAAGGAGCAAGACACTCCCTTCGGAGAGGGCAGACTTCTTCATTAACTTTTTCCACTTTCTATCCAAAGCGGTGTTTTGGTAGGAACTGGGAATAAGCAAACAGTTCCAATAAGCCTTTCAATATACTGTAGCAGGCTCAAGACTGTTGCATTCAATCTGAGCATTGTTTTTTGTTCAGTCTCTGAATGGCTGGCCTCATCACTGGCTGTATCACAGCTGGCTGTGGTACTGTTTCTTCCATGGGGACTCAGTGGAATTAGCGCCTGTCCCTCACATCAGGACCTTCTTGACGCACTCTTTATGATGAACTGAGGCCATCAACACACTGAGGGGACTTAAGTATTTGTTCCTTCTTTCTTTAATATCAAAGGTAGCTTTTTGTCTGTTTAAAGACCATCACTCTCTCCAGTCTGATAGACAGGTACTATAGGGTCGCTGTTAGCATGTATGCCAGACTGTGGGTGGGATGCCAGACGGGTGTGAAGATGCAGCGATGGAGAGAAGGTGCAGCTCTACATCAAGTCAAAGGGACCTTTTTGGAGGAAGCTCCTGTATTATAATCCTTAAAAATTATTGTACAGTTCATTGCTAGAGAATGGAAGGTCAGCCACTGAGAGTGCCCGTACAACAAACAGATAAGTAACTTGAGGGCCTAATTTTTTTCAGATGGGTGTGGGCTTAAGTTTCAGCTCTCCACCCATCTCAGGTTCAACATGTTGGATACTTCTATACTTCTGTAGTAGTCAGTCCAAAAGCAAATTCTTTATATTGATGACCAAGATTTTCAGAAGTCGCCAGTGGTTTGGGTCTTTCCATGGGTTCTCAAATGGAGTTCCCAAGAATTACAAAGCAGTAAGCTTCTACATTCTTCTTCTGAAAATCCTGGTCCCTAATTTTAAATTAATTGGTGTAAAAATTCTCCTTCAGACATAAGAATCTTTGCCAATGGCAACATTTGCACTTTCTAGAGCTTTTCATAGGGTTGCACATTGGAATCTGATACCAAGAGACTCAGCCGTGCACATGGCACAGGTCCACTGTAAGCTTCAGCAAATTTTACAGCTCTTTCTGCTACAGGTTTTAAAAATGCATTCTGGCAACTGACATCATTTTCACGTTGGTACAGCAATTCTAAAAAACCTACTTTGATATAAGTTATTTCAAAAGGAAGGAGAATGCTATAGAAGAGAAGGGATTCTCTTCTTTTACTACCCAGTGAAAAAAATCCAGAATAATTTGAATGATAAAAGAAGAATTTATCAGAGAGTGTTATCTTAAAAGGGTGTATGAGAAAAAGTTGAGTTAGGCAGAGAGCCACTAGAAGCATTTTTTGTATCAATGTTAGTTTTGAACATCTTCCAGTATATGGGCATGAATTTAGATGTGTGCACTTCTCCTGTTAAAACAGTTTGTTTTAAAAGCTTCCCAGGATTTTAGCTACGGTGACCTAGAAAAGCAGTGTTAGAGGCCCTGAGAAATGTGAAAATCAAGTCCAGACCCTTGTGTAGCCAGACTCGGTGAGAAGTCTGCTGTAGGTGCCTATCGGACAAATCTCCTTTGAAGCTGGTGTAGGTGTCCATCCTACAGCCAGCCTGTGCATGTGGATAACTGCAAGCATAGCTCCCCCGAGCCCCGTGACACTTCTCACGTGTGTAACTGTCTGCCGGAGCCGTAAGGAAATAACTGTACTTTTTGGCTTGTATTTAACTATTCATCGTGTTTGGATTTTTTTAATCACTGTTATTCTCCCAAAGTAGGCCATGCTTCCTCAGGGATATTTATGAAATTGTTCTACATCTCCTGAACAACTATCTGGATCCCAGCGTATTCTTCTGAAAACTTTTTAATATAAATAAACGTGTGGGAGAGATTTTTGTTATTATGAATGGGGGCAGGTACTGTGTTCTCGGAAAGGCTATTGAGTGCAGACAATCAAGTCTATTGCATTTTTTATGCTGAACACCTTATTAATAGCAGACACATCCGCTTTTGCCTGGGTCGCAGGAACCGTTCAGGGGAAAGAATGCTTTATCTCTAGTCAATAAATCATTTATGTCGAGAGTGCCAAAGACCAAGTCAACATGAAAGGGAGCGAATAAGTTATTCCGGCAAAGGAAGTGAATTTAAATACGCTCAGAGCCATTAGTTCGGTGCAAAAGAGTAGGAGACTAACGCTATTTTCATAAAACAGCAATTACCAGCCCTGTGGAGCCAGATAAATTCACAAAGGCCAGTGCTACTGTTCCATTGATCACTAGTTATTATCTCTGAAACAAAACATATTGTGATCAGAGGACCATTGCCTGTGTGCAGACCTGCAGCCTTCCTCCCATGCCCGGTCCCGCTCCTGCCGCCCGCTCGCCTGGGTCCTTTGTGTGGAGATGGGCTGCAGCATCAGGCCCTGCTGAGAAACACCGACAGGGACTCAGCCATCCCAAGCTCTTCAGACCACGAGAAGTCCTGCACTAGAAACCTGGAGGAATTGCTCGCCCTGGAAAACACCGCAAGCTGAAAGCATCCTTTGCACTCTTTTTGCTTCTTGTTTTTTTTCCCCTGCGTGGCTTTCTGTGCGTGAACACTCACCACTTATTCTGCTGTGGGAAGCGCAGACTCCCAGGAGGTGAGTCTGGAAAAGCTCCGCCAGCTCCTTGGTTTTGCCCGCCCAGCTGCATGGCCAAGCTCTGCCCCTGGGTTCATCCTCCCGCTCTGTTCCTTAGGGAAAGTGTTGTCACTTGACAGCAGCTGTATTGTCATTGAGGAAATCAAACCATTAAAAAATGACAAAATTCTGATTTTGTTTTGCCCTGAATTTTTGGAATACCCCAGGCCAGACCCCGGGCAGTGCTGCATTGGCAGTGCTCCATCAAAGTTTCCAGAGATGTGGTGATTAATGCCAGCCGTGGAGCCAGGCCTGGGGTGGATTTTTGTCCTCACTAAAACTAACCTCCCTGCACCTGCCACAAAGCCACAAGATCTTGAGTATTCAAAATTGTCTCAGGCAAGCAAAGTAAAATCCTGCACCTTTCACATCAGTCCCCTTTCAACAATTAACATTTCTGCCTTCAGAGTCTCCTTGAAAGGCCCCACTGCGGGACTCTGCTGCAATTGACCCTGGTATATATAGACTGTGGTCAATAAGATTTTAATTTAAAAAGAAAAGGTCTTCTGGTATAATTAGAATTGATGGGTGAGGGGGAAAAGTGCTCCCATCTTTACCTGCATCCTCCTATAGTAAAAATCAGGAGTGCAAAAAAACCCACCAGCATAACATATGGGTGATTAGGCAGGCTCATGAGGATAAATCGGCAAGTAAGAAAAGTAGATACTTGATGAGGGAAGCCTGCGTAGGAGGTCAGTGGCAAATACACTAGGGCTACTTAGACCAAAGGCTTTACATATATCCTAATAAAGACGGTCATAGAAAAGCTAAGTCCGATGTTAGACAGACACAGCACAGTGATTACTCACAGGACGTGCAAAAGCCAACAAGTTCTCTTGTTTGGTATTTGAAAGCTGTAGAAGGAGAGAGTCATATTGCACGTTAAAACGTAATTCCTCCTACTCCATCAGTAATTACGGGTAATATTAAGCAGCAACTCTCCAAACATACCTTTCAAATTTGTAGAAGCAGATAACTGAATCCAAAAGTGCAGGAGAACTTGCCTGGGACTCCTCAGAACTGGAATGCACAAAAGAAGCTTTATATGACACTCAAAAACCCAAGAATTTAAAAGAACTGGTGATTTAACCCAGAAAAGTATAGGCTTATTAGCTTCCTATCAGTCTTAGGCAAAATCATGGAAAGGTTGATATGACACAATCTTTAAAGCAGTTAAAAATTGATAAAACTCTCCAAATTATTTTTATAGAAATGTATCATGCCAAATAAACTCACTGTCATTTCCTGTGATATCAAAGGCTCGTTGATAAAAGAAACTCTGCTGACATACTGTTCTCAGCCTCCTATAGATCATTTGATTCAGGATTCAGACAAGGAACAAAATAGCACAATGCAAAATCAATACAGCCTGTATTAAGTGGATTAAAACTGATCACAAAAATAACTGTAAACATGAAATTATCATCAGCAAGACTATTCCTAATCAGCTCCTCCCAAGGTATGATCTCATTCCGGTATTGTTGAGAACAACCAGAGATGACAAAAACAGGGGTGCAGTAAATAACAATATGGTCAGTGGCAGAGAGGAACTGGGAGGATGGCAAAATCACAAATCCAGGAGAGATGGCAGCAAGTCCTGCTTGGAAGCCTGAGGAGTATGACTGGAATAACACAATGGTGGTGAAGGTCTGATAAATAATCCATTCTGCATCAACCCCCGGGATGCTCTCGCCAGCTGGGATGCAGGACCTGGCAACAGCAACACGCTCTGCCAGTTTGGTCGGTTCCTGCCTGTCTTTCAAAAAGGGTATCGACAACTTGGAAAGATTATTTTCAATAGCTGCCAGTGTCAGCCAGGGGCAGGAAAACAGGTCTTATTATAGTGTCAGGCTAATGAAGCTCGAGCTATTAATTTATCAGAGGCAATTTGAAGAGGTGACTTGATCTCCATCTGCAATTGCAGTCTTCTACCTGAGCAGGGAAGTGCTGTCTGAAGGCAGGTAGCTCTTTGATTTAGAAGAAAAGGGAATGATGTGCTCTACTGGTTGGAAACTGATTTCAGGCTAGAAATTAAGTGCAAATGGTCGACAGGGAGGATAATTACCCATGGAGACAACTTACTTAGTTACCTGGCATGTTCTCCGTCACATAAAGTCTTTAAATATATGCAGAGTATTTTTCTAAGTCAATAAACTCTACCTCAAACTGAAATCCAGGCTTGGTGCGGCAATTACTGGATGAGGTTATTAGGCATGTGTTGTGCAAGGATTAGACTAGATCATCACGTGTAAACTTCTAAATTGAAAATATCTGAAAGTTTCCAATAGTACAGGAAAGCAGGGTGACCTGTATCCATTTTTTCACACAAAGTGGTCTTAATTTAAACAGCTGATATGAACTGAGCTATGCTTGCCAGCGTTTGGTCTGAGCATTGTAGGTCTGCTTGCAGTTGCAAGGTCCTTCTGCATGTAATTAAAGGAAGAAAACCAGACTAGAAAGGACAACAAAAACCCTTGGACATACAGAGAAAGCCCATTGTCTTTCATTAATAACAGCCTGAGACAAAACGATGCACTCAAATGATGGGGCCAGGCAGAAGCATGGTCTGAGCAAGGAATAACAACTGTGGGTTTGACTCTTAATTAAGGAGGTAGCATCTTGCTGGCAAGAAACAGATTTTCCTGCCTTCAACAAGAAGGCAGAGAAGCTGCCGTGCTGATTGAGAATTGCATTATATCGCTCTGCCGCTGAACACGGTACACGAGCTCCGTGCTTCAAAGACAGCAAACCGTTCCTGCTGTCGCGACGAGCCCCACCGGAGCTGCTTAATAAAGCCCTAGAACTGAAATGACTTCAGCGGGACTACCCAGAGTAATGAGAGCTGCTCCCGGTGGTGGGGTTTTGTGAGGCTGGGCCCTGTTACCATTCGCTGCTTTGAATGTTTTACCTTAGAAATAAACAAAGGAGCGCTTGGCATCTGATTTGGGTTTCACAGAACCGATGTTGATGGGTACCAGGGAAGGGCAAACCGTCAGAGCCACCTTCTGCCAGGCTTCATCAGGTGTTGGGGAACAGCAGAAGCTGAGATGGACGTTTTAAAAAGTAAACAGTTCACACAGACAGGAGAAACCATAAAAGCAATACTTACTGCAAATTGGTATTGAATCGACATCGAGAAGCTGAAACAAGAAGGGAGCTGGCTGTGGCCGTAGCTAAGAAGATAAAGATCTTTGGGGATTCTTGCTCTAATCCAGTGTGAAATCCTAAGAAAATGAGTTTGGTGTAGATTTATTGTTTAAAGAGCAGTGGTAGAAGCCAGCTGCCTCTGAAATAAATTCTGCAGAGTCACTGGCTTCAGTCTGTGATGGCTTTTGAGTGTCCTCCTGCTGCCGAGACACCTTGCTGCTCTAGAGGAGAGCGGTCCTTAACGTCTGGGGTCAGGCTGGACAGAGCAGGAGCTGAACCCGCAGGTGACTCTGTAGTCTCTGGTTTTGCCATAAAAGTAGAATTGCCAGCATTATTATAACACTTCCAGGCTTAGTCTGAGAATGAGAGAAAAAGCTCCTTTCTGATTTTAATTCCAAATATATCTAAATATTTTTCAGAGTAACAAAATCCTTCATAATTGTTGTTACATCTCTAATCAAGTTACTTCTATTAAGCATTTGCCTTGAGTTCATCTATTTAATAATTAATTAAATACACAGGACTTTTTTAAAGCAGGGAGATTTACACATACATGCAAAACTGCATGTAAGCAATAAGAAGCTGTGCAGAGAAAAAAAAAAACCCAAACCACAGTCCACCCCATCAGATGCTTAGGGGACATGTTTGGTTGGTTCTTTTTGTTTACTAAGAGCATAGTTTTATATCTAGATGGAGGTTTTCCCTACTGAGCTGAGCTCTGGTCTCAACACCAGTCCAGATAAAGAAATGTTTGAAGTTCTCTTACCCCTTCATCTGCAGCCCTTGTTTGCAAGAGGCTCCTTCTCTGCTTTTCTCCTGAGAAAGGTAGAAAGGTGTTTAAGGGACAACAATATAAGCACAGAGACCTGAGCTTTTAGCATGTGCACAGCATCTCAGCATGAGACCCAGAGCTCAGCCTTCTCCTCCTGAGCCCAGCGCCACAGACTGAGGGGAAGAATGGGATGTGCTGGGTGAACCTGCTGGCGGAGCCCAGTGTCCCCTGCCCTGCTGGGGGCTCTCTCAAAGCTGTTGCAGGAGAGACCTGTTACCTTGCAGAATCGAGCCCTGTGTTTCAGGGCGTCAGCTGGGGTTGCTGTTGTCTGCTGGGCTTCCCCTAAAATACAGGTGTACTGCCCAGGGCGATGCTCTGGCAGTGGGAATTGTCAGCGTTTCCCCAAAGAGGCTGCATGCTCCCAAGAGGAGACTCCTTTGCTTTGCACTAAGCTGCTGGGATACTCTTGGCAAGCGTGAGAGGCATATTTTTAACTTTCTCACAATTCTTGCAGAATCTGAAAGTGGCAGAGCTGTGCTTCAGGATGTGCTGGGCTTTGTTTTCGGTTTCTTTTGGGGTCTGTAGCTACCTGCACCTGCCTCCCAACTATTCTTTCTTTCTCAGAAGTGGAGGGGAAGATGGGGTAACACCTGCCTGACTCTGCATGGCATAAACCAGCAAATGGGGCTCTAAATTTGAGCTCTTCTACTTTGGGATGCTGAATTTGTTGATTGAACCTGTCCTTGAGGAGAGCAGATAATTGACCGCAGGAGTTATAGCCACACCTCTCCAAAGGTTGTCCCCAAACCAGTAGCCCGTGGCTAGAATCAGGTGCCAGGCTGTGCTTCCCCATCGGCACCACCAGCTGATGATGGACACAATCTACAGGGAGCAAGACGGAAGCTGAGATCAAGGTCCCTGTAATTTGGTGGCCTGATGTAGGAGGGCTGGATGCAGCAAGGCTGAGTGCCGGCCCGTGGCCACGCTGTGAGGTGAAAACAGGCTCTTGAAGCCGGCAAGTTGTGTCTGGTCCAGCTGCCTTTGGAGTCAGTTCTGGTTTGCATTCACTAAGGAAACACTCTCCAAGCCAGTGATCTCCTTTTAATGTTAACTTGGTTGAAAATCTAGGAAAATGCCAGCACTCTAATGGTTAAAAAGCAACGCACTGTTATTCCCAGTCCGTCTATGGCTGAACTTTTCAAAGACGGAGCCAAATGAGGTGGCATAAGACAAAAGTGTGCCTTTTTGTTTGATGTACACTGCATTTCCCCGGGTGTCCAAGGTGTTCATCTGCTCAGCAATGCTTTTTTCCCAAAACAGAAATTGTCATGCAATCTAATTTTTAGTATATGAAGTGGCCATCACTGTTAATAACACCCTACAGTTTTTATATTTACTCTCTAATTTCTTCTGTTTTCAAAAATCAACAAAAATTAAAACCCGGGTGGGAGGGAGGAATTCTTTTAAACAATGAGATTAAAATCAGTATCAAATTTTTGGTATCTTTGGGCATGATCTCTGGAAGCTTTGGATATCTGCTTTATCATTTTGTATATTTGACAATTTTGTACTCTGCATTGTTTGACTTCATTTGTGCATGGCGATGTATTAAAACATGGAATTTTTATTATACTGTAAAAGTATTTTGTTTGATTGAAACAAGGTCAGGGCTTGATCTGCTGCGTAGACAGGAGGGCAAAAACAAAAAAATCAAACCAAACCCCAGAGATTTTGGCCAGCCACTCCTCTCACTTGGCACTCTGACTGGTCTCATTTGGGGCATTTCCAGCTCATGAAGGTGGGTAAAGCCCCTGACCCACCCTCGTGTCTCCTTCCCCATCTGTGGCATGGGGTCTGTAAAGGGGCTTGCTGTAGGGCCCTACAGGTCCTAGGTAGATGCAGCGTATGCACAGCTGCACGGAAGGTGTTACGGAATCATGGGATTGTCAGAGTTGGAAGGGACCTCTAGAGATCATCAAGTCCAACTCCCCTGCTAAAGCAGGATTGCCCAGAGCACATCACTCAGGACTGTGTCCAGGTGGGTCTTGAAGGTCTCCGGAGAAGGGGACTCCACAACCTCCCTGGGCAGCCTGTTCCAGGGCTCTGTCACCCTCACCAGAAAGAAATTTTTCTTCATATTTGAATGGAACTTCCTGTGTTCCAGCTTGTGCCCTTTACTCCTCATCCTGTCACTGGAAACCCCTGAAAAGAGCTCATCTCCATCCTCCTTCAACCCACCCTTCAGATATTTATAAACTTTAGTAAGGTCTCCCCTCAGCCTTCTCTTCTCCAGACTCAAGAGTCCCAGCTCTCTCAGCTTTCCCTCATCAGGGAGATGCTCCAATCCCATAATCTTCTTTGTTGCCCTATGCTGGACTCTCTCCCTGTCTCTCTTGAACTGGGGAGCCCAGATGCAGTGTTCCAGTTGTGGCCTCACCGGTGCAGACTAGAGTGGCAGAATGACCTCTCTCGACCTACTGGCCACACTCTTCCCTATGCAGCCCTGGATTCCTTCGGCCCTCTTGATGACAAGGGCACTGGCTCATGGATAGCTTACTATCTCCCAGGACGCCCAGATCCTTCTCCTCAGAGGTGCTTTCCAGCAGGTCTGCCCCTCACCTATACTGCTGTCTGACATTCTTCCTCCCCAGGTGCAGGACCCTACACTTGCTCTTGCTGAACCTCATTAGGTTCTTCTCTGCCCAGCTCTCCAGCCTGTCCAGGTCATGCTGGATGGGGGCACAGCCCTCTGGAGTGTCAGCCAGCCCTCCCAGTTTGGTATCATCGGCGAACTTGCTGTCCACCCACTTGCTGTGTTCACCCAGCAAAGGGCAGGGTTTGGGTGTGAATGCAGACTGGCTGCGCCAACCTGGCTCCGTTTACCCAGGATTTAGTGTGGTGCGACTGCAGGCAGACACTGCACGCTGCCAGGAAGTACTCTGCTCTCTTTGCCTTTATTTCTCGAGACTTTGGGGGTGCCCTTGTAAGCAGTGAAGCATCTTCTGAGGGGACTAAACCACGAAAGGAGCAGGTACGAGACTGTTTATGGTGCATGGCATTTCATTCCCATTCCACTCTCCATTTATTCTCGGCATTTATGGCATGAGAGTAATTTAGAAGTCAGTAGATACGGTAGTTTTCAGAAAAACTAATGCTGAAATGCCAGCATGATATTATGCTCTCCTGTATATGTGGCTTTTTTTTTCCCTTTCAGCCGTAATTCTGAAAGTTCTCACGTTATAAGGTAGAGGCTGATGACATGTTTTGGTCAAACACAAAATACTGGGCTTAATACAAAATAATAGAATGAAATTATATAGTGTGCAGTATAACTGACAAAGTCAAGATGAATTGTCATCTGAAAAAAATCATAAATCATGTTTTTTATTGTAACGTCTTGTGATTGGGCTGCAATTTACTAAATTCTGTTTGTATCTTTAAAAAGCTTTCTACTCCATAAACTTTGTCAGTGAGAAGAAAATGTTGGCAGGGAAATCTCTGGTGTAGTTCAAATCTGTGCATGTTACATCTCGGTCTGAAGGAAATGAGGCCAACCGTACAAGAGAAGAGTTTCTGTGTCATGTGTCCTTTTCACCATCAGGGTCTCCGCAGGGGTTACGGCAGCACCGTGTTATTGCTGCTCAGGGTGCTGCACACCGAGATTATTTGCATTACAAATATGCCACCTAACTCAGATCTGCTTTGTAATGAAACAGCAGCTACCGTGATAATGAAAATCTCCTCCCTGGAGAAAGTAGCTACTGATGCGGTGGAAGAAGGAGTTTCCACCTGTGTGTATATGGGTTTTGTGATATAAATCTCACTGACGGGGTTGCAGTTTATTACTGGAGTCATCACTGGAGCAACCAGTTGTGCAACTTGGTTTTTTGGCTGTTTTCCTTCCAGTGACAGTTAGTCCTTCATGCATCTTGCACAATCTTACATTATGTCCATGTACATCTCACAGGTCTGTCAGAGCTTGCCTTACCCTGGGCAGCTGTGGTGTGTTACAGGCCCAGGTCATGCTGCTTGAACCCTTGGGCTCCAATGGCAAGTCCAAATTGGATTCCCTGAACTGAGCCCTTGTTAGCCAAGCAGATCTGTGCTCATGTGAGCAAAGCCTCGTGATAGGAGCAACTGTCCTTAATCCATAACGAATTCCAGTGAATGAAGTAAAACCCTAGAAAATCCATGTGATGGTCTAAATCCCACCATGGACCTGCTATATCTGGAAGAACAAGTTCCCTCGCATCATCTCTTCATGTCCCACCTCCATATCTGTAAAATGAGAATGACATTGACCTGTCACTGTTAAACCTTGAAACTCAACAGAGAAACTGTAAGTCTTCCAAGAAGATTGTTTTGCAAGTGGGATTGATTTAAACAGACCAGGCATCTTGGTACAAAAAACCCCACCCACACTTGATTTGGGAGACAAGAAGTTGCCATCTACAGCTCGGGCTCATCTAATGTTCAGTTCTCGCGGCACCCAGGCACCGATCTGTCAGAATCTCAATGCGTGGCGTGACACTTTCATGGGTGAGGTGTCATATCAGCCCGGACTTGGTTTGTCTGAAGTTCATTCCTCTTTTGTGCACTCTTTTGTTTCATTCATGTCACTGCCTTGTCTTTGCCTTCTTGCTTTTCTGCACCTGATGTGATTTCTTGCCTTCTACTGTTGTTAACATCACGTGGGAAATACACTGAATTACTGCACGAGAAACACACTTTCAAGTGAAGCAGTTTTGCTTTAACTAAATGGCACCAAGGCACTGGCTTTAGGAGGAAATAAAGCGAAGGACAAATTGGTGCAGGTCTTTTTGAGGGCAACATGGGAATTAACCTCTTCCTCGTGGCTGTGTTGGAGCGATGGGCTCACATGGCAGCAAGAAGGATGAACACTGGACGCTAGGAACCGCTTCCTAGGAACAGGGATGCTGAAACAGTAGCAACTGCTTAAAGAGATGGAGAACAGCTTCAACAAGCATCCAACAGCAATCCTGACCCTGTGGTGGGGCAGAAGGATGGACCAGGTTGTCTACCAAGATCTTTTTCAAACCAATTTTGTTTGCCGGTAAAACTTGAATAGGAAGCAAAGAGTTAACTTTGTTAATGATCATTATTTTAAATTTCAACTATAACTGAATTTAGCTCTTCTTTTTCTACCTTTTCAAGGTAAAAGCCCACTACTATGTAGCCATGAGTAATTCCAGACTCATTTAAGTCAATACATCAGGCTGTCAGCTGAGAAACTGGGACACAGCCACTGACACGGCTGGTCCAGGCGCAGAGACAGAGCCTGAGGTGACAGCAGGGACAGGGCCCACCTTCTCACCCAAAATCACCACCACGCTTATCAAGAACACAATTCCTCTGCTATACAGTGACAAATAGCAGCAATTAGTGAGACTAAGAACACAAAAAGGGGGACACTTTTTAGCGCCAGGGTGAGGATCATGCTTCAACCCACCTCCAGTATCCAGGTTTTTATCTGGTCTTTACTGGGCACCACCAGGGTATTAGGGCTAAGCGGAGAAGAATCTTGAAAAAAAAACCAACCCAAAATATTTTGAGCCCACTTAGAAGCTGAGGAGAAGCAGCATTTTACAGCCAGCTGGCCAAAGCCTTGAGAGCTTCATCCATCCATTGCAAAGGGCAGGCAGAGAGGGTCTGCATGGTCATCTCCAGCCTCCTGCAGAAGCTGTAGGCTGATTAGGAAAAATGCTTTCCCTTCACCAGCAAGTTTTACCGCAGAGAAATGAAGCACTCCCGGGCACATCATAAGTCACAGCTCCAACACTCTGCTCCAGCACTTTCCAGGGGGAGACGGGAGAGCGGGGTGGGTGCCAAGTGACGGGTGCTCAGCCCGAGGGGCCCGTCGGCTCTCCTCCGTGCTGCACAGTGCGATGGAGACACGGACTACACGGGAGGCAAATCGCTTTATGGAAAATATTGGGAAGCATTGTACTAAGCTGATGAACTCATTTTAACAAATTCTGTTTAGCTGCAGAAGTTGCCCCACATGAAAAGGGCAGCTGCAAGTGCTTGCACAATGAAAACACTCCCACCTTCAGGATGGCCAGATAAGCCCCTGCCTGTTGTCATTACAGCAAATTTTAGTATTTTGGGGAAAATGCAGGATTATTTCTGCCTTTGTTCAGGCTTTAACTCAGAGCATCAAGCATACTGTTATGCTAACTGGTTTTGTACATGTCCCTCATGTCCCAGACTCAGCCTGATTTTGGCAGTTCTTGCGATGTAAAACTTTGTCAGAAAAGTGAGGAAATGTGGGAGCCTGGACTCCCGGTGCCTCTTTTCACCTGGAGACAACAGCTGCTCATTTCACCATGGGGAAGTAGCTCTTCTCCCCTCTCTGCACTTCCCTGAGTTGTCCAGTATTAGGCAGGGGAAATCAGGTTTCCTTTGTGCTTCCTCTCTTTGTGGTATTAGACCCATAACAGGCTGCCTTATAATCCCAAAATACGGAGCTTTTGGACAGCCTTCTGCTAATCCCACGAGGGATGTGGCAACTAACAGGAAAACCAAGATCGTCTGGAATATTATCCAAACACATTGGACCAGGGACCACCCTCAGCCTTGAGCGTGTCTCTTGGGCCACCAGTCACACACCCCTCCCCATTAAACTTAAATTAAAACCACTCTAAAAGCAGTGTGGTTTCAAGCACTAGCAGCGGGACGTTTATATGGGATTTTCAGTCTGATATTTCTCCATTGGCCAGTCTGGGACCCCCTGAGTGGAGGATATTGTCTCAAAATATTCCCTGAAAGCTGTCAAGAGGCATTGGTATCCAAGCACAAAACCAACAGCTCTACCATCTCTGAAAGCATTAGTTGTAAAGCAGTTTTACCTTCTCTGGTCGTTTCAGAGCTCAGGGGTGACATTTTTTCTCCAATTTCCTTTTGCTTCCCATTATAGACCTGGAGAAACAGCAGACCTTCATCAGAAGAGGGAGGTGGGGTGACTGCACATTCATTTGCTCCCTGCCAAGGCGCAGAGCTGCCTGGGTCACAACGTGGTGAAAGAGCAAATGTGGGTACACATCTCCATGGAAATAGGTACCTGGGAAGCATCTGAGCGATTCTGGGGGTTATGTTCTGCTATTCATTTAGTTTTGAATGGTAGCACTGTAAAAAAAAAATCAATATGGCACATTTTAAATTGATTACAAGGCAGTTAAATGGCAGGTCTCTGAAGAGGAGTTGCAAATATAGAGTGATCCCATGTGAGTTTTATAGAGGGAATACTCAGGAAGCTGTTCTTGGCTGTTTAGAGGTCACAATGGATAAACAATAGAATATGAGTTCCCCATGTGATGCTCTTGCTAAAGGGGCTAATATGACCCTAGGATGTATAAATGGGAATATTGAGTGGTAGGGGAAATGTATTATCTCTATATCTGACATTAATGAGACAAAAATAGTCCAGTCCAGCTGTCAACACTTAAAAATCATGTTGAAAGACTGAGAAGGGTTGGGAGAAGAGCTGTAAAACTGATCAAAAGCATATCTTACAATGACCCAAAGGAACACAATCTATTTATGTTATCAAAGAGGAGTAAAAGAGATGAATTGATCAAGATCTGTAAGTATCTATACATGGAGAAGAAATGCAGTATCAGAGGATTACTTAACCTAGCAGACAAAAGCACATAAACCAGGAAGAGAGTGGAGCTCAAAAAAAAAAAAAAAGTTGAAAACGAGGCACATTTTTCTCCTTAATGGCCTTGTAATTAACCACTGGAGGAGCTGACATGGGATAAGGTAGATTCTCCATCACCCAAAAAGATCTTTAAATTAAGCGTGGATGTCTTTCTACATGATGTAGCTCATGTATCGGTTTGGGAATTGCTGGGCGAAGCTCCATGGTCTGCATTATGTAGGAGGGCAGAGGAATCCACCATGGTGGTGCCTTCTGGCTGTGAAATCTATGAAACTATCAAAGCAAGGAGGTCTGTATATCACATCCCTGCAGCACCCAGCCTGTTTATGCAACATATGTTATGAAAAGAATCTCTTAGTAATATTTAGAGAGCTTTAAATATTTTATTAGTGGGTTTTTTTTATAGACTCTTCCTGTAAAACCAGGTAGATGAAATAAACCTTAAAAAAAAGGTATCCTGAAATAGATTTCCTATACCCCCAAATCTCAGTATTAAAGGCCAATATCTCAGGATACTCTGGGCTTTCAGTGTGATGCTCCAAGGACTCAACCCTTCATCGTGGTTTAAAGCTCCTATTTCACAGATTTATAGATGCTAAACTCAGGAGGGACTGCTGTGATTATCTAATCTGACCTTGTGCATAACGGAGGCCACAGGGCATCCCTCAATTACTTCCAGGCTATGCTGAAGCCTTCCAGACTCTTCCTTCATACCACAGCCAAGACACATCCCTTCCCCTCCATCCACACAGATAAACTTCACATCGGCTCAAGTCTCACCGCAACATCCTTCCTTCCACCCCTGACAAATGAAATCTTTCCTGGCACATGTCCATTCAAATTGCTGCTGCAAAGATCATTTGCCATTCCTGTGTCTCCTTGCCTGCCTTGCTGGCTCTCCCTTCTGCCTGTCCATCAACATATCCCACCCTTCACAGCCTGGTGCCCACCTCTGCCTCTTCATCACATTTGGTAACAGCACATTACTGCTTCTCATGATCCTCTTTGTTCACCTTTTTTTTTTATTATTTTTAATCCCTTTCTTTTTTTTTTTCTGAGCAAGACTCATGTGCCATAGCTCCAGTCCATGGGGAGGGCCCCTAAAACACATTTATGCTGGTAAATGAAAAGATGCTGGGAGCATCTGTACTTAGACTAGATTCAGCCACATGTGCTTCTAAGCTGTGACCATTTTGTGCCACTGGGTCAATGGCTTAAGGTTTACAGCAGGAAAAATGTGGCCAGAAAAAGCACCTTTTGGGAGGAGAGAGAGGAACTGGGAGGGGAAATCATGGCAGATCATATCTTCCTGGCAGCTTGGTTTGATCTTCAAGACTGTTGTGGAATTTATGAGTACAAAGGTAAATCCCATGGAGATGGAACATTAAAAAGCGATAGAGACATAGACATGAGACATTTATTTGTACTTCTCCAGTTTACTGCAGGGGCAGTACCTCAAGTCTTCAGCTGTTTGAGACCAAATCTTTAACTAGTGCGTCAAGATTAAAGGAACATAGCCAAGGTGTATGTGGTGGGTTGACCCTGGCTGGACACCAGGCACCCAGCAAAGCTTCTCTGTCACTCCCCTCCTCAGCTGGACAGGGGAGAAAAAACAATGAAAAGCTTGTGGGTGGAGATAAGGATCACTCAGAAATTGTCATCATGGGCAAAACAGACTAGGCTTGGGAAAAAAAAATAAAAATATTACCAAGCAAAATCAGGGAAGTGTAATGAGAAATAAAACCAAATCTTAAAACACTTCCCCCCACCGTCTCTGTGGGCTCAGCTTCACTCCCAGCTTCTCTTTCTCCTTCCCCTCAAAGCAGCACAAAGGGACAGGGAATTGGGGCTGTGGTCAGTTCATCCCATGTTGTCGCTGCTGTTTCTTCCTCTTCAGGAGGAGGACTCCCCACACTCTTCTCCTGTTTCAGTGAGGGGTCCCTCCCATGGGAGACATTCCTTCACAAACTTCTCCAACTTCAGGGCTTTCCATAGCGTGCAGTTCCTTCAGGAACAGACTGCTCCCACGTGGGTCCCCCACGGGGTCACAAATCCTGCTGGCAAACCTGCTCCAGGGTAGGCTCCTCTCTCCATGGGTCCACAGGTTCTGCCAGGAGCCTGCTCCTCTGTGGACTTCCCATGGGGTCCCAGCCTCCTTCAGGCACATCCACCTGCTCCAGCGTGGGGTCCTTCACTGTTAGTCTCCATGGGCTGCAGAAGTAAAGCCTGCCTCACCATGGTCTTCGCCACGTGCTGCAGGGGAATCTCTGCTCTGGCACCTGGAGCACCTCCTCCCCCTCCTTCTCACTGACCTTGCTGTCTACAGAGCTGTTGCTCTCACATATTCTCACTCCTCTCTCTGGCTGCAGTTGTGCAGGTTGGTTTCTTCCCCTTCTTCTTAAATGTGTTATCCCAGAGGCACTACCAGTGTCACTGATGGGTTCAGCCTTGGCAAGCAGCAAGTCTGTTTTGGAGTCGTCTGGCATTGGCTCTGTCAGACACAGGGGAAGCTTCTAGCAGCTTCTCACAGAAGCCACTCCTGTAGTGCTGATGTTAACAAAACCTTGCCACGCAAACCCAACTCAGTGTATATTGGTAGAACTGGATTCTGGTGCAGGGAGAAATCATTCACGTGAATTACTAAATGCTTGTGTATCATTCCAAGACCTACAACAGCATGGCACAGTTTGCATCTAGACAAAGCCTGTATCTTAAGGCTATTTGTCTTTCCAAAAGAACCCAGCTTGATAAGCTTGAGCGCAGGAGACAGATACCGTAGGACCCTCTTTGTAAATAAGGTTAAAACTAAGGCAAGGAACAGGAGGTCCCACAGTGGGGGAGTGAGTGGTGCAGGAGTCAGACGATGGAAAAGCCCATCCCAGACTGTGCTTTCTAGAGAAGAGCTCCTTGCTTTACATGTGTGATCAGTGCTCTGTCTGGGGTGACAGGGAAGCAAGGAGAAAGGGTGCACAGAAGCAATCTACTGCCTTCACTGCTTCTGCTCTGCAAAAAAATTACAAATATCTTCTTTTACAAAGCCTCAGTGCTCAGAATTTTTTTAACCTAGTACTGCTATACACAACTGCACAAGAGGTCTCCATCTGAATTCACAACCGTTACCTTACTTTGTGTTACAAGCAGAGTTTAATCCTCCAATGCCAAACTGCATAAAATTGCTAAAAGCTGACACTTGCCTCCGTTCAGCATTGCCTATTGAATAGCAGACACCCCTGGCCAAACTGAGAGCAAAACGACTGTCAGTAGGTGTTAATGAGACCATAGTGTGTAGCAGGCAAGACCCAACCAGCTCAGCAAGATCAGACAAAATTCATGTTCTCGTCGGGTGATCACAGCTATCTACAGTTGCACTCAGCCATCAAGAGATGACTCGCACACATCCTTCCTTACACAGATATTTTACGAATTTTAGAGTTTGCAGGATGTAAATCTGCCCTTTCAAACTCATCTGTCAAAGCAGAGCTTTGGCCGGTACCTTGTGGGAGTTTGTGCAGGAAAATACAGAGGGATTAAAGAATGTCGCACGTGTCCTTCCCTCTGAGCCAGTACAGTTGAAACATTGGGCAGGAAGTACTTTTTTTAGCAGTGATGTAAAACTGAATGCCCCATTGCTTGTAACTAGTCCTGGTACCAGGTTGGTTTTGCAGCAAGTCATGGGCAGCTCCAATCTTCATACCTACCAAAGGTCCTGAATTAAATGCTGCTGCTGGAATAGGTGTGTGCATGATTTCAGGTTGTCAGGCAAAGGGATTGTGCCTTTGCCCTCCCTTCCTTCTTCTTTAACTTATCAGTGTCCAGAGGGGAGGCAGTAATTCACAGATAAAATTTTCATTTATTTAACTGATTATTTACATCTCACTGTACAAATCAGAGCTAAGTATGTCCATCCAAGCCAATGGATATGATTCACAGTTTGTCAAATAGATATTCTGGAAGTGAGAAGTTACAGAAATAAAAGTCATGAATCATCAGTTGTTCTTTTAGACTCGTGGACAGCATCTTTTATTACACGTAAATTCAATTTATAACCATCACAAACAGAAAAAATAGCTAAAGTCAAGTTTGGATGGGTAAAAAAATGACACGGCTTTGAGAACAAGAAATTGTGAATCTAAGGATAGATTGTGCCCCGTTATTTTAGTGGGATCCACCTGACCAGCAGTAAACATCTGCAGCATCTGTTCATGGGCTCTGCTCAGGGATCCTCCATCCCAGGCTAAAACAGGCAGCTACAATGACGAAGCACACCCTAAAAGCTGCCGTTTCCTTCTGACCACCAGAGGAAGTTCAGGTAAAGACTGACTAACTGAAGATAGGTGAGATGAACCCTACTTGCTAATGTTCCTTGAAGCCAAATTCATAGGTAAGTCCCCAACGATTTTGAGAATTTCAGATGAGATACCTGGTTTGATGCATGAGCCCTTCTCTGCAGCATGCTGAGCTCCTGCTGCGCTACCTACGAAGATAAAAGCTGCAAATACCTCTCCACACACAATTAAAAGTCATGTTGCAGAATCTGAGCTGAAAAGCCAAAGAAAAGAAAAAAAAGGCTCCTTTTTAATGAGAGGTCTTTCTAGCACCCATTCCACAGGACAGGCACCAACTACTGTGTAAGGTCCACTGTGGGCATAAGTCAGCCCCATCCTCCTCTTGAGATTCACCTTGTGCTTTTGCTGTGGTTTGCTGGGAGGACAGACAAGTTTTAGTCTGCAGAGGTAGTAAGCACATTTCTTGATGTTTCTTTGGACATGTCAAGAAATGTCAAGGATTTGCACAGTGGGAAGAAGAGCCCCATCCCAAAACATCTCAGTTGGGCTGCCCTTGCTGAGGCAGCTCCTGTCCCATGTCTCTCTTTTGCAAAGATGCACCAAAGAGGAGGACTACAATATATGTTTGTTTCTCTGGAGCACATCTATAGAGGAACCAAACAGGTGGATATAAAGTAAGCTGTTTAACTGCCTTGACTATTTAGAAATGTAACAAACAAATGTAAATACGACTAGGGATCTGGAAACTAGTGTTTTCTTTTCTGTCTGAGATAGGCAAAATGAACAGAGAGCAATATCCAAGCACTGAAAGTTAGCAGACTAGGGACAAAAATATACCAGTTGCTAGGAGATGGCATTTAATCTAGAATTTTAGGCAATAAATAAAAATGAAGTTATAAGAAGAAATATTCTTTAGGGCAGAAATCAACCCAAAGCAAGTGGTTGTTTATGAGAGGGAGCAAAGCTGTTGCGGCCACCGAAGAGCAAGGATGCTGCCCCACACCACGGTGCAGGGACGGGGGAAGGGGAAGGTTATCACTTGACCGTGGGAACAAAAACCCCCGTCAGTGAAAGACACCACGGGCAAAACTCTTTCCTAGTTGAAGTTGCTGGGAAATGTGGCACTAAAGTAAACATGGGCTGTACTTCAACCTGTAAATATCACCTTTGTCTGTGATGGAAGCCCAACCAGAACCGAAATGTTGTGAAACAGCTTTGTCCCTCCGGTCATGAAATTTACAGGAAAATGCAGCAAAAGTAACTTGCTTGTGAAGTCAAATAGTGAATCCACCAGAAGCTGCTGGTTTCTTTCCCCACTTGAAAGCCCTAATTCCTTAATAGAATTAAAATTGATAAATGCTGGGGTTTGGGACTACAATGTCTTGTGAAACCAAAGGGGCTTCAATCACAAGGCCAGCAGGGAGTGGGCTTGGCTCTCCTTAAGCAGCCCAGCCTTTGGTGGGATTTGCCCAAGTGGGATTTGAAATCCGCTGAAATCAAGGGGGAAATTGCAATATTTCTCAAAAGGTCCTACACATATACAGGTAAAGGTTTGCGTGTAACCGAGCCCAGCTCATGGTAATCACCTACATCTTGTGAGGAGGCAACTCTCTTCTGGTTCATATATAAAGTAACTATATGCAGGTCTTGGAAGCCGTGCTTGTTTCAGCACCACCCCTGGGTAATTTCCATCCCTGACATCCCCTTGACACAGGCCAGTAAACACTTCTACAATATTTGGTCACGGTGATTACATTAATTAGTAGGACTGAACTGTAGGGTTCCCAAGGGCAAGATGGAAATTCAAACCTTTCATAACTTTGATATTACCTGAAATCCTGAACGCTGGAGCACTTGTTCAGACTTGCTTAGGACAGTGCTTGTTGGAGTGATTAATAATTTTCTCTCTGGGCAGCAGACAAAGATCAGAGTCCATGCTGATGCCTGCAACCCACCAGAAGGCTTAGGTATTGTCAACAGGGTATAGTCAGGCATAAATAACCGCTGCTTGAGGGCATATGTACTCCTCACTCAGAAGATCCAGAGGACCATCCTTTCTGCTGGTTCAGCTTGCCTTCTGAAGGATAATTGCTGATTTCTGTGGCTTCTGCAGACCTATAAGTGCTGCCAGGAAGGCACTAACATGCGTACTATGTTACATAAGTGCTGCTGGTGGCACTGGCATTTTGTCTTCATTCAATCCAGACAGCACAGATAGTACCATCACATCTGGATGTACACACTTGCAGATCCTTCACAGGGACAGAGGGCTGAACAAGGACTGGTTGGTTGTCATTAGATCCTTCTGATTGATCCCACTGGCTGGGTGGTAGAGTATCAGCCAGGGAGGTTTGGCTGCATTTTTCTTATGTGTGGGTAAGAGTCCAACCACCACGAGCCAGAAGTGCACTCAGGTGGCCGAGAAGGCCAACAGGAACTGGGGTTGTTCAGCCTAGAGAAAAGGAGGCTGAAGGGAGGCCTTACTGCTCTCTTCAACTACCTGAATGAAGACTGTAGCCAGGTGGGGGTCAGTCTCTTCTCCTAAGCAACAAGTGACAGGGCAAAAGAAAATGGCTTCAAGTCCCACCAGGGGAAGTCTAGATTGGATATTAGGAAGAATTTCCTCATTGAAAGGGTTGCCAAGCATTGGAACAGGCTTCCCAGGGAAGCGGTTGAGTCACCATCCCTGGAGGTAGATGTGGCACTTGGGGACATGGTTTAGTGATGGACTTGGCAGTGCTAGGTTAACAGTTGGACTGATGATCTTAAAGGTCTTGTCCAATATAAATGACTCTGTGATTCTATGATGGCGTGGCCACTCTGGGCTGCAGTGGACTTTTCTCCCAGAATGACCAGAACTGTCTCTACTTCTGCTGGCAGCGAGCACAGATTCATCAGCAGGCAACAGAGGCAGTAACCTCCATCCCTGCCACGTCAGTTGGGAAGGGCTGGCTGCCCACACTGTCCATCTGTCCACACTGTGGCTGAGCATGGGGCTCCCTTTAGCCCAATGTGGGGTTTGAAGGAAGATCAGAAAGAAAATGTAATAGGGCCTTGTGGGAGCCAAATTATTTTTTTTTCAATTTATTTTTAAGAGTGTATTCCTGGGCTTTCAAGAGCCAACAAGGGGATTTTTTCCATATGAAGATGATAATAAATCAGGAGAGAGGAGCCCTGAGTATCCTTACTGTTCAGTTCATAATATTTTGCAATGACTACAAGCTGGCAAAGTGAGCCAAAGTGAATCGTCTGCGTAAGTGTGGCCAGCAGGTGATGCAGGATCTGATTCTGCCCCTCTAGTCTGCTCAGGTGAGATCCCACCTGGAGTACTGCATCCAGCTCTGGGGCTTCCAGCACAGCAAAGACATGGACCTGCTGGAGCAGGTCCAGAGGAGGGTCGAGGGGTTGGAGCATCTCTCCTATGAGGACAGGCTGAGACAGTTGGGGCTGGAGAAGAGAAGGCTCCGGGGAGAACTTGCAGCAGCCTTCCAGTACTTAAAGGGGGCTTATAAGAAAGACAGGGAGAGATTTCTAACCAGGGCCTGTAAGTGACAGAGGAAGGGACAATGTTTTTAAACTAAAAGAGGGTAGATTTAGATTAGAAAGAATAATTATTTTTTTTTATGATGAGGGTGGTGAGACACTGCAACAAGTTGCCCAGGGAACCTGTAGATGCCCCATCCCTGGAAGTGCTCAGTGTCAGGTTGGACAGGGTTTTGAACTTTTGAACAACCTGCTCAAGTGTGGGGGTTTGGACTAGATGATCTTTGAAGGTCCCTTTTCACCCAGACCATTCTGCGGTTCTAGAATTTGACCTTTAAGCCCTATGTTCTGATTTGGGGGCACTTGGCAAACCTTTAAGTGGGCAATACAATTCCTAAGAGATCTGATAAGAAACTTCTCCTTTCCTGAGATCTAGGGCAGAAAATGAAGAACAGCTTGGTGAATTAAGTACCCTCCAAATCCAGGGACTGGTACACAGACCAGTGAGCGAAACCAGCAGCCACATGGCTTCTCTGATGGAGCTCACCACTGAGCAGCGGCTTTCAAACATTAACAGCGATGTTTATCTGCCTTCGGAGGAGCTCGCTTCCCGCCTGCATGGACTGTGTGAGTCAGGCCTGTGTGCTTATCTCTTGACACAATCAATGTGCAAGGCCTGCTACAGTGGGGAGCCTTACGCAAGCTTAATAAAACTGGAGTAAGGGCTGCTATTGTATCAGCTGAAGAAGGAAGTAAAACCACAGGGCACTGCTGGGGGTCCAATGCCAGCACTGTGTGAATTGTAAGAAGTATGAAAGGGGGATAGAGTCTTTTAACATCTTCCCTCCACTTTCCTATTTCCCTTTTAAGATTCAAGGTAGATGAGATACATCATGCTGTAACCTCAACTGTAACTCAACATGCAGGTCTGAGAAAGTGAGGGGAGAAACTGGGCTGCTTTGTATGTGTGTAAAAGAAGGCAGGGAAGCCAGAGCAAAATATTTCTGAGGTCCGCTCATGCCTCAATGTGGATCCTGAACACCACCTTTCTCTCAGGTTAAAAGCCACAGAAGTGAGAAGTACACACTCTGAAGGGACTGAGGTCATGCCAATGAAGAGACGTGACTGCTGAAGGCTCCCTCTCTGAACTAGCACAGCTCACAAAATCTGGGGAGTCTGGACAGCTGAGCCCAACCTAGTCCAGCCCAGGGATTCTTCACTTCCACAGCTAAGTTTAAGGATTCTTCTTATTTCCTCAGCAGCTGCTCTGGACTCTGGACTCACCACCTACCTATGGAAATGGGAATGGGACTCACACCCACTTCCTCTGTGCATCAGAGCAGGCTGCATGGAGAAGACGTCTTATTTTCATCTTTGTAATTGTGTTTTACCTTTTGATGCCCTGAATGGTTATTCCTGTATCGTGCATTAATTATCGACATACTCTAGGCTTCCTTCTGTCTTAATCTGATTTAAAACAGACATTTGCATTTGAAAAGTAGCTAGCATGTATAGCAAATCCTTTCCCTTGGTTTGCTATTAATGCAGCCAGCTTGATGTATTATATTAATGCTGTTTGCCAGGGGTGAAATTAGCCCCGCCACCTATGGAGAGGCACTTCCTTGATGAACCTACTGCTTTTACCCACAGGCAAAGCATCTACCTCCCCTGGTGCAAAACCTGGATCCCGACTGCAGCAGCACGGGTACAAAACCGCTCCTCTCCCTGCTGCCTTTGGGCTGATTTTAGGGGGGTCCAGAGGCTCTGGATCCTGCCGATGGCGTGGGATGCTGTGTGCATAGCCTGACCTGCCAACCAGCCACTGGGGAAGGGAGAATTTACAGAAGAAGGATTAGACATCTGTTGCAATGGAGGATGCGAGAGCTAAACACACTACAGTGTGCCAAAGCAGGAGTTGAAGGCTGTGCAGCGAACAAGGCAGGTGAATACAGAGGAACATGTGGTGAGCAGAGGACCGGGCAAGGTCAGGATTTGTCTAATGGTCTTCACAAGGGTGTAAGCACAGAGGCTGAAACACGTGTGCTTCAAAATTACCTAAACTTTCCATTGCAATATCTTGGCCATTTGATGAATAGAATAAAACATTCCTCTGGAGAGCTCAGTGCCACTATTTCCTTTTTTTTCCTTTTCTTTTTTGATTGCTTACACAATTTAGGTCTTTTGGGAAGTTGCCTCGAGCCTGATTGATCTGTTTAAATTGGTGCAAAGGGCGCATTGAGCCACTGGTGTAACTCACTCAAGTTTGTGTAACTGCATCGATGAGGTGGTGAGCAGGGGACCAGGGTGATCAAAGGTGCAGCATCAGGCTTGCAGATGTGACGGTAGCTGAGCTGACCCAACTCACCAGCCTCAATCCGCCACGGCTGCTCATGCAGGCTTTCCCACCGCTCTGCTGTGGTCTGGCACTCAAACTGCACAGAGCAGCCTCTCCTTGCCCCATTCCAGCACAATATTCCAGGTCAGCTGAGATTCCTTGAATGGGAGGGGTCTCTTACCTGGCTCCTGCTGTCAGGACTGGGTGAGGAGCAGTATTTTCTGTGTGGCAGAGCTGGGAAGGGGGTGGCCTTTGGCTAGAAGTAGTGCCAAGCAGCAGGGGCTGGAAACCAGGCTCTCCCAGAACAGCATGTCTGATCACAGCGTTAGTTGATTAGGAACAGCTTGAACTGAATGTGTTTCTCCCTAAATGCCCACACAGAGTTTTGCACCAGGTTGAGTTGGTTTTAAAAGCCCTGATATTAAATTATTACAACTTCTGCCTGTGGACAAGACTCAAAGCAGCTTCCAGAGCTCATTTACAAAAGGGGTTGGAAAAGTTATTTCAAGTTAACAGCCTACATTACAGTAGCAGTTATTTGAACAGGTGGGGACTGGGGGAAGTAGGGACATTAGCCAAATCATGAATCATAAGCTAATCAGATTGCCACCCATGTTTGCACCAAAAGAAAAAAAAAAAAACAGTGTATGAAAATACCACACATCACCAGCTACAGAACTGACTCAGCAACAACCCAAACTTTTGTTGGGGTTCCCCAAGGTGAGTGGCTACACTTCCATTTGGCAGGGGCACAGGCTCTCTCTGTAAGCCACCAAGAGGCTGCCTCTCCTCTGACTCCACCACCTTTGGAGACACTGGGCCTGTTTGCTCTCTTTGCTTCCCCACCACATTTCTTCTCTGTCCCAACTGGGATGAGTGTGGTGCCTTCTGGTCTTTACAATTACTCTTCATGGGGGTCTGTTCTGCTACAGCAATCAGCACATGGGTTTGAGGCTCTTCCTGCAGGTGAGCTGGCAAAGCAAAGGGAAGGCACCGCAGGACAGTGCAGCCTCTGCCTCCTCCAGTGCTGCTGCAAGCTCCTGTTGCTGGTGCAGGAGGATGCGTTTGGTTGTCTGGGAAGCAGTGGCTCACAGAGCTGTTCCTTTACCCTTCCAAAACCCCAGGTCAAGGGCTGTGCAGAACCACACCATCGCCCAGCTCTGCCAGGCAGCAAGGGCTGCAGCGGGTCTGCACTGCCCATACGCCACAGGGGGGGTTTCCTCCACTGAGGAGTCCCTGGGCTAAAAGAAATTTCGAGATGTAACCAGATTGAAAATAAAATAAAATAAAAACTACACTGTTGAAACTCTGTTGATGTCAGTGGAATTCCTCGTGTCTTACACCAGCGAGCAGAAAATCAGATCTGAAGTGCTGAGGCTGCTGGCAGATGCTTGCCTGTTTGTGTGTGCAGTGGAGAAAAGTGCTTGTTTGGTGCTGATTGCAGACTACAGAATAAGAGCAATTTCTCATCCCACCTCCACAGAAGCTATTTAAATAGTTCTACACCCACTTTGAAAGATGCTCAGTTAGAAAGGGAGTAAATCTGGAAGTTATTACTCCTCGAAGGAAGAAGCACCAATAAATAGGCTCTGCTAAGACTGCCGGCGCTCCTGGGGATAGCACCCGCCTAAGAGCTACAGCTCCCTCCGCCAGCCTGCCTTTGCCGGGGAACAGTTTTTATGAGGCAGCCCGCCGAGAAAGCGCACGCTGCAGGAGAGAGCCCGCAGCTCGTGTCTGAGGAGCCCTTCGAGCTGCCTCTTTGTCCCACTGAAGCCATGGGCCAAAGCCCAGCTGGCTACGCGCAGAAGCCTTGCAGGCGGCACAAGCCACCGGCACAGGAGGGGAGGGAATGGCCAGCAAATGCCAAGGACACGCAAGGCGAGGCAATAGGCAGAGTGTTGATTAAAAAAGTCCCTATGAAATAGGGTTGTGCTGCATGAAGTCGTTAAATGCCTCCCTTTCCCCTCCTTTGGGACTTCCCACCACAAACTCATTTGCAAAGCCAGTGACGTTTGCCAGTTCTTTCCCAAAGCCAGGGATGGAGATTTAACCCGCGGCACAACACCTCTGCGGGGCCTCTGGTGTGGGATGCTGCCCAGCCACTCTCTCGGACGCCCATGTCCCATGTCATCTCCCTCTTTGCTAACCCTCCTGCCCAAAGGGATGGTGCAAACAAGCGGAGGTCCTTCCCCAGAGCTGCTGCTAAGAGTCCTCCTGGGGGGTATCGAGGGAAAAGTTAAACCCAGGTGGGGAACTGGGCCAGCGGCTCGGTGCAGGAGGAGCCAGGTGTGAGGTCTTGCTGCTGGTGGCTCCCAGGCCATCTGCAATGCTGGTCACACCTGAGAGCAGATGTGCAGTCAGCCAGGGTGGTTTCCCAGTTCCACCACATTAGATGGTTGTGGATTTAAGGTGATTCTGAATTAGGCTGCATCCTAAGAGAGATTTTTATGAATTTACGCACTTAAAATAGCTACAGAGGGCTTAAGTCCCCTAATGAATCTCATGCAGTGCTACTGCCAGAGCCAGCTGCTCATATCTGTGCCCTCTCAGCACAGTCATCCTGCTCCATAATGCAGCACGCTGGGGCCTCGACCCTACACTGAGTTTCAGGCAAAGCCTTATTTGTCTCTGGCCTTCCCCCAGCAGAGCTCTACTGTAAGATTAAGATCTTAATATTTATAAGCCTCGGGTTTTACTATCTGTTTAATGTCACGGTAAATCAGGTGCCTACACTGCTATCCCTCCATCCCACCTGAAACCCTCACCTTATTAGCAAAGTTCAGTTATGTTTTTCTTTAAAAATAAACTAATTATAAAACTGCAGTGATTTTCTCACATTTAAGTAGCCTCTGTAACAACCAATTATTTCTGAGGACATGAGAAACAGCTGTTGCAATACTGAAGCTCAAACAGTTACATCTCAGCTATTTGAACGGATAAGAGTTGATATTTTTATTCCCATGTGATATTACCAAGACGTGGTAAACAACCATAGCGTTAGTATTAATTTGTGGAGCAAAGAACACTTCAATTTGCTCAAAACTGAGGAACAGTTTTAATAGAGTACTACCGTTCCACAAACAACTATTTGGAAGTCTGCCCTTCCCTTCCTTTTTTTCCCTCTTCCTCTTGTTTTCGATAAAGCAACCCAACCCTGGGCAAGGGCGATTTGAAGACAGAGACAGTTTGTAAGCCAGCCTTAAATCCCTACAGATTGGCAAGTGAACTTCAAAAAAAATGCTTTCCAAAGTATAATCTGATGCTGTTGAGTACTGAATAAAAGGAGAGCACTGATTTTGCCTCCCAGCGACTTTCTCTGCTCCCACCAGAAGGTGGACAAACATCACACAAGAGTCGGTTCCTCTCCTGCAGCCTTCAGGTGAGGACTTCTGCTAAAAGCTCTCTTCAACATGTGTGGGATCTAGGTGGACTTGGCATCTGCAGAAACCAGGCTGCCTTTATTTAGGCTTGTAAATATAGAGACAAATCTGGAACTCCAGGCTGCTGGCTCTACGAGGTTTTGCTTAATTCTTTGGAAATCCTTGCTGCACTTAGCCACAGAAAAGTGAGTCCCCGGCACTAAGAATGGCAGCTTGAGCTCATTAAGCAACAGGATAACATTTTTTTAACCACATATGTGCCTGTCACCAAGCCCTTCCAAACATCTTAGCTGTGCTGTGGTTTTGTGCTGCTTTTCTCCCTAGGATCATGACACACTTGACAATGGTGATAAATCAGCTCTCGGGCTGTCCTATTAGCCAGGAAAGCATTATCAAGCCCATTTAGCTGGAGATCTGAGGCCTACAGGTATTCTAATAGAGTGATTACCCCAGTTAGTTACCAAAACCAAGCTGGTCTTGGAAGGGAGTCCCACTCCACCTACTGTGAGAGGATGCTCTCCTGAAAGGCACAAGGGTGATTCCAAGTCTCCTACTTATGCAAACACTTCAACCACAGAGTTAATAGGTTTTTAAAAAGTGGGGTTAGGGACAGGTGAGCATGTGACAACATTTTCTCTTATGTTTTATGTGGATTTCAATCCAAGCAGCACATTGTGAGGGTCAGGCTTGGACCCTATAGGCTAAGTAGATGGAGGAACGTCCAGTGGGTCAGTCAGGGGCCTTACTCAACATCATCAAAACTACAGTGCATCCAAGTGTGCAAAGCAGTAGGAAGTTTTTCACATAAAAAAAAAAGTGGAAGATACCATCGACTTCATGCTCCTCTACAGTTAGGTGGCAGCTGAGCACAGAACTGTGAGAAATTAAATTCTGGAGGCATCTAAAGTGCACCCTCAGCAAGTTTGTGGATGACACAAAGCTGCCTGGTGCAGCTGATGTGCCTGAAGGACAGGATGCCATCCAGAGGGACCTGGACAAACCCGAGAAGTGGGCCCATGTGAACCTCATGAGATTCAACAAGCCCAAGTGCAGGGTTGTGCATGTGGGTTGGGGCAAGCCCCCTTATCAATAAGGGGGGTGAAGAGATTGAGAGCAACCCTGCTGAAAAGGACTTGAGGGTAGTAGTGTATGAAAAGTGGACATGAGCTAACCATGTGAGCTCAGAGCCCACAAGGTCAACCATATCCTGGGCTGCATCAAAGAAGAATGGCCAGCAGGGTGAGGGAGCTGATTCTGCCCCTGAAACGCCACTCTGGTGAGACCCCAGCTGGAGTACTGCATCCAGCTCTGGGGCTTCCATCACAGCAAAGACAGACCAGTTGGAGTGGGTCCAGAGGAAGGCCACAGAAGTTATCAGAGGGATGGAGCACCTCTCCTACAGGAACAGGCTGAGAGAGTTGGGGTTGTTTAGCCTGGAGAAAAGAAGGCTCCAGGGACAACTTATTGCAGCCTTTCAGTACTTAAATGGGCGGCCAAAGGAAAGACGGGGATGAACTTTTTAGCAGGACCTGTTGTGGTAGGACAAGGGGTAATTGTGAAACACTGGCACAAGATGCCCAGAGAAGTTGTGGATGCTCCATCCTTGGAAACACTCAAGGTCAGGTTGGACAGGGCTCTGAGCAACCTGGTCCAGTGGAGTGTCCCCACTCATTGCAGGGGGGTTGGAACTACATGACCTTTAAAGGTCCCTTCCAACCCAAAACATTTTATGATTCTAAAGCTGCAGCTGGACACCAAGAGAAAGGCCCGAAATTAAGAGTCCACACTAATACACCATTTTGAAAATCTGGCCCCAAGTGACTTGCCACAGATTGGGCAGGTGTTAAATTGCAAAGCCAGAAATAGAAAACCGATTCCATCTCCTGGCCTTTCATTTGAGGCCTTGGACAGATTCCCAGACAACTGCCAGCCATATGAAGATATAAATTATTTGGAAGAGTGCAAAAGGTAGTGGACCAGGGTCAAAAGCCACCTGCAAGCCTGCAGACCCTCAGCAGGCACCAGCGGCCAGAGCAAACCTGAGGGTTGTGACTCATGAATTTGCCACATGGATATATTGAAATACCCTTTCACCACCAATTCTTCCTTTCCTCCAGGCAGAATTTCTATTACAGGCTGGTTTGTACTCCACCATCCAGGTGCAGGCAGATTTATTACCGTGGAGAAAGGTAGGCTGCCATTTCTGGAGCGCTCTGCCTTCAGCGCCTGCCCGGGCTGCGGATCGCTCTCCGCCCAGAGAGCCGAAGGCAGGCTGCGTGATTCCTGCTGGCTGCCACGGTGCCCACAGGGCCCAAGCAATGGCAATGGAATGGGCTGGAGACAGGCGGATTTCATTCTGTTACGCAGGAGAAGTACAAACAGCGGGTGACGGCTGGTTTAGAAAGGCAGCCTTCAAAAAGGCAACCGATCGCCACAGCCCCTTTTCCCCCCATGAGGGACACGCAGACATCTCCCTGTCTTGCCCAACTCAAGGGGATCCAGATCTGCCTGGAGCAATCGTACCACAATTTAGGAATCCTACGGCAAAAGCCTGGTAGCAGTGATCTGCAGAGGCTTGTTTCTCTGTCCTCTAAAATGCCCCCCTAACTGCCTTTGTCTGGATTCAAATGTTTGAAAGCTTAAGTAGCGATTGCTGCTGTGCATGGCGGGCAGCCATGTGGGCGCCTCAAGCGTGGGGCCAGTCAGCTGGAACCCCAATCGCTTTCGCTTCCCTCCCACACTTCTCCATTGCGGTGAGCAGCACTTTCGTGCCACAGGCTCATCAGCACCCTGTCCTCAAAATCTGCTCACAACTGCTACCATCCTTGGCACAGGCAGCAAAGCTCACAGGCTTCCTTTTCTGTTTGAAACCGGTCCCCAGAGGCTTAATTTGCAGACTGTAATGGGATTCCACCTTCCTGCGCCTGACAGAAGGTGCCTCTGTGAGCAGCCTTGGTTCACCTTTCAAGAAGCTGACCTCTTTTTTCTTGAGCAGCATCCCAGTTTTGGTATGTGGGCTGTGACAAATGGTTCAGGGAAGGATTACAGGGTTAATTAACACATTAATATTTAGTCCTGCTTCCCCACTATCAGGTCATTGGTCAAAATTTCTGCTCCCTAGACCCAAATCTACACCAGCCATAAATACGACTTTTTTTTTTTCCTCAGAATCAGACTTTTTCTTATTATTTCCAACTCCTTTCTTCTACTGCAAGCCCAGACTTCCTTTCAACAGTCCTCCCTACCATCAAACTATTTTGGAAGGGAATTGTCTTCTCTTGGCTCCAGCTACAAGATCAAGCCTCATTGACTGTCAGCAATGTGTCCTTCCACAATGGGGTTTCCCTTCTTTGGTTGAGGAGGCACAGCGTCTTCACGCACATTATTCTTACATTTCTCCTCCCTGAGCTTGCAGAAGCAGAGGGAGAAGAAAGCTGAAGGACAGCTGCAGCTCGCTTTTGAGATGGGCATGGAAGAGCAACAGGGATGGGGAAGCTTTTGGCCAAGACAGGGTTTCTGTCTCTCAGCTGGTGTGAGGCACCTCTGGATCTGGCAGCCGGAGGGTGGGAGGTGGGATCCCAGCACGGGAAGGCAAATCCATTACAGTTTTAAAGTTGGATACAGGCAGCAGGGAAAGCATGTTGGCACAGGCTTTAGCATGGGATAGTTTCTTGACATCCAGGGTCTTGTGCAACCAGCTTGAAGCCCATCCTGCTCAGTTTCCTTGGTGTTTTTTTTTTTTTTCTGAGCTAGCAGGGTGGGAACACGG
>VZRU01006493.1:356797-505368 GCA_013398155.1 Pedionomus torquatus | reverse complement strand
CGAGCGGCCCGGCCCCGAAGGCGGCGGCGGGGGGCGCGTCTCCCCCCGGCAGCGGCGGGACGCCAGCGCCGGCCTCTACCGCGGGCGCCGGTGCCGCATGGAGTCCTGCTTCGACTTCGGGCAGTGCCGGAGAAACGGCTTCAAGGTCTACGTCTACCCGCAGCAGAAGGGGGAGAAGATCGCCGAGAGCTACCAGAACGTCCTGGCCGCCATCGAGGGCTCCCGTTTCTACACCTCTGACCCCGGACAGGCCTGCCTGTTCGTCCTCAGCCTGGACACGCTGGACCGGGACCAGCTCTCCCCCCAGTACGTGCACAACCTCCGCTCCAAGGTGCAGAGCCTCCACCTGTGGAACAACGGCAGAAACCACCTAATTTTTAATTTATACTCCGGCACCTGGCCTGACTACACCGAGGATGTGGGGTTCGACATTGGCCAGGCCATGCTGGCCAAAGCCAGCATCAGTACTGAAAACTTCAGACCCAACTTTGACGTTTCTATCCCACTCTTTTCTAAGGATCATCCTAGGACAGGAGGGGAGAAGGGATTTTTGAGGTTTAACACCATCCCTCCTCTCAGGAAGTACATGTTGGTATTCAAGGGGAAAAGGTACCTGACGGGGATAGGGTCAGACACCAGGAATGCCTTATATCACGTCCATAATGGAGAGGATGTTGTCCTCCTGACCACCTGCAAGCATGGCAAAGACTGGCAAAAGCACAAGGATTCGCGTTGCGATCGAGACAACGCCGAATACGAAAAGTAAGTGAGCGGCGTCCCCTTCCCCGTGCGTGTGTCCCCGGAGGCATCGGCATGCCCCGGCTGCCGGGCAGATGGGTGCCGAGGCGCTGCTCGCCAGGCAGAGGGAACTTGCGATCTCTCCTTTGGGTGGGTCGGTCGCTCCTCCCGTCCCCGTCGAGGCTGTGTCCGACAGCCGTGGGGACCAGTGACCTGCATCGGCAGCCCTTTGGCTCCGCAAGTGCGAGCAGTGGCACAAACGCTGCGGAGGATGCTCTGCCATCTGGCACCTTTGGCCCCCCCAGTCCCTCCTAGGGTCAGTGTTCTGTGCCTTCCCTGCCCTGAGACAAAGTTTGTGCGAGTCCTCAGCTCCCCTTCACCGGCTCCCGCGGTGGGTTGGTTGCTGGGACGCTCTCCAAAAAGCACTGCCTCACGTCTGGCCAGTCGGTGTCTGTATCTCCAAAGGCAAGGCAGTAACTTGCCTTGCTGTGTTTTTCCCCTCTGTTCAAATCGGCACAGCGTCAGTAAAGAAAGGAGGAAAAAGAAAGGCTGAATGTGTTGGCGTCCTGTGTCTGAGTTTCTGATTTTCTCATGTGAGAGGGTATACCGGTGGTGTGAGCAGAGCCTGTGTTTTCTGTGAATGCTTGGTTTCTTGGCTTTCCCCGCTTTTTTTTATTTGTTGGTAATGTCTCCGTGTAGCCCAGTTTCGTGTCGCTGTGGTGCTGCCCTTGTCTTCCAGTCTGCTTTTCAGGTTTGTATGTATAGCTGCCGGGAAAATCGTTCCTGGGAATTGCCTCCAGCACAGCGGTGCTGACTAAGCCGTTTGCAACTGATTAGTTCATTTAAGTGCTGACCACTGCTACGTTTGTTAGAGAGTAGATGTCTATATATGAAGTTTTTTTGCATGAGAATGTTTCCCATGTAGCTGGACTTAGGGGCTGAATTAAAACAGACCAGCCGTGTAGCACTGAGCAGCGTGTGGTGGAGCTGCACCGAGAGCTGCCAACGGCTGGAGGGGTTTGTGATGCACAGAGGAACGTGGGTGGAAAAATACTACTGGAGAGCAGTCGGGAAGAAACTATGGTGGCATTAATGCTGATCGAAATTTCCAGCTGACTGCCTGTTTCTCCACTGAAACTGTCCACAGGGGGTTTGGGAGAGACCGGGAGGGTCGGCACCGCAGTGCCAGGAAGCCTGTCTGTGCCTGGGCAGACTCTGCTCGCCCTCCGGTTACTGTAAATCCTCTGCAGAGGGGGAGGAAACAGCAGTGCAAATACTCGGTGGACTTTTAATCCCATTTACTTTCAGAAAACTGATGGGTGAGTGGTGAAATCATGCACATATGGAAGCGTTACAGTGGCTGTCCCCAGTCATCAATAGAGATACAAAGCTAAGCGCGTGTTATTCATAACCTGGGGGTCCCTTTGGCTTGTGAGCTCCTTTAGGGAATATTTTTTTTTTGGGGGGGGGGAGGTGGCGTGGAGAGAAAGGAGACCTGGCAATTATAGCCTTGTGGGTTTTTGGCAGAGATCTAAGCAATTGGAGCTAATGTGCAGGTGAAGTCCTGGTCATTTGCTGTCTTCTACAGCATGTATGCTACCAAATTGTCATAAAAACAAACATACCTTCCTGTGGTTTGATGTCAGTAGTTCCATATTCGCTTTTTTTGCAGCTGTGTCGTTTGGTCTAATAAAAGATAGATGTCTCCCTGTAAGTTCTGCCCCTCCTAAAGTGTCTTTGCCACTTATTTTGTAGTGAGGGGCGTACATAATCCTCGGGGAATATGGAAGCGTGAACCCAACTAGTACCTACTGCTATTCATAGAAAAACCATACTGGCTGCTAAGACGCAGCCGTGTCTGGGGTGGGGTATGGGGACTTCAACATTTGTTGGCACGCTGCTGCTAAAGGCAGGAAGTGAAAAAAAAAAAGATGATTGCAAGAAAATAAGATTACTCCAAGAATTGAGGCTGAGCCTGTGGTTGGGGCACTGAGATGAACAGGCTCACTCTGGCAAACAGCAGCAAATGCTGAAGCTCTTTAACCTGACGTTTTACCGGAGCGAGAGCACCTGCCACAGCCTGCTGCTACCCCTTCCCACTCCCGCTTCGGTGCCGATTCACAGCAAAGTATGCCATCTGCTGATTTCCCAGCACGGCGGCCTGCGGTGGCCTGCCTTTTCAGCCTCCCCAGCAAACACAGACCATGCCTGGTGCTCTGCTCCCCTTATAAAAGGTCACATCCCCAGGGAAGCTTGGTGGCGGTCAGCCGCTTGAAATGCTTCTCTGCCAGTGTGTAACCCAGGTGTGAAATCTGCAGGATGGACTCTGCTATTCAGCCCACCCAAAGCAGCATCCCATCATGAACGATGCTGTAGTGCTTGGGAAGGAAATGTCTCTAAATACAGCTGGACCCTGAAAACTGTGTACAGTGCTCTGGTGGGACTTTTGGGGCTTGGATTTACCAATATGTCTTCAAGCTTTTAATCAAAAAGGAGAAAAATACATTATCTGAAGATACATATATTTGCATATCAATATAGAATTGGGAAGGTGGCGTATCGCACTTGTCCGTACTGGTTTTCCCAACCTCTGCTGTGACACTTAAACTGTTTCAATTGGTGTGAAAAGCAGGAGCACGGGTGCCCTGGCCATGGAGAGCAGGTCCTGAGGTACCAGTTCTTGCCAGGGCAAAATATGAATGATTGTCTCTAGGTGAGGCCTTGCCAAGCCAGCTAAACTAGGTGACCAAATTTTAAAACGTAATCTCCTGTCAACAGGGTGGTAGTGCCATGTTATGTTATGCTCGGTGCCAGTGCACACTGCAAATTAGTTGTGATGGGGTTTTATCTATGGTGCAACATTCGGTGTTGGGTTTGAACCAAGTCTACCTGTCCACAGGATGTGTTGTTTCCTCTCTCGGAGACTGCAAAAGCCAAGAAAGGTGACTTTATGACCTGTGGAAGATGTGTAGAGTCTCTTACTTCATTTGGAGGAAGGAGAGAAGGGCATGTGTGTGTTTGACTGTCTCCTGGAATTGTATTGAAAGATCCATCTGTATGTTACAGCTAATTAAGTTGCATCCCAGTTATGCATCTTAGCAGATAAAGCTGATGCAGACTAAAATGAATTGCGTTATCATGATTAGACCACTACTAAACAGGATATAAAGGAAAACAAAGAAAAAACTCGATTTTCTTTATGGTGCACTTGACTGTCAGAGTTGGCCTTAGTGACCCAGCGCTGGGGCAGCTGGGCTTTCTGAATTCCTCCATGCTTTCAGCATCAAGCTTTCCGTTTCACAAAGGGTTAAGTGAATAAGCAGCGCTGTTGCTGAAGTTTGAAGACAGCCTCTTAAATATTTAATGACAGTCTAAATATATACATATGTACAATGTATTTTAAACAAAGGCAGAATTCATGTACAGGCTTAACTGGTTCCAAATAATTACTTTTTGGAAGGTAATATAAATGACTTTGGATACCAAAAGAAATGGAGGAGTGCGATGTTCTGGTAAAGCCAGATGCAGAGAAGAGATTTGCACCGAAATGGGCATCTTTCTAGGCAAGTAAATAATGTTCTCTGTGGTATATCCTCTGATCAGCAACAGCATTGCCCTTGGAAGATGGAGAGAATGGCGGTATGCAAAGATGCAGCATCTTGTCAGAAGCCCACTCAAGGAAGCTTTTTGCTCGTATCTGTGCGGAATAGCTGAAGTTAATGCTGGTAATGAAACAAAGGGATAAAATAAATAATGAACTGGGGGTAGAATGGCAAAGAGGAAGTGAGCAAAAAGTGTGTTTTTTGGAGAAATGTGAACTTATAGTGGAGGACAACCAGTGTAGCAAAGTGTTCTTTATAGACAATAAATTTTTCAACTATTCAGCGCTCAGCCTGTGTGAGCAAGACTGAACTGAGAAAGGCAGGCAAAGCATGCAGGATGGAGCTCATGAGGTGGGACTGGTTCTGGGAGAGGAGGTTGGAGGAGAGCGGCTGAGGAGGAGCCTGCAGAAGGAACTGTGCAGGGATCTACCTGGGGCTGCTGGTGGAAGAGGGAGAAGGCAGCAGCAGCACACCAGGTGCTTGTGCGTGTGAGACATCTGTGTGCACACAACAGCATTCAGCAGGTAAAAATATCGAACATTTTCATTGATCTCTGGTACCTGGTAGATATACCTGGCATCCACTGTAGCAGTGGAACGTGTGTCAATTGCAGCTGAACCTCCTACCCATGAAAATGCTGTCCTGAGTAAAAGTTAGAGTTGTGCAATAAGCTCAGAATGGGAAGAAAAACAACTTTTAGTTTTGCTTCCTTCCCACCATGAATAAAATATGCGTATAGAAAGCAAAGTGGTAGAATTAAACTCTAGAATGACTTTGCTGCTCACAAGACTGCTGTGAAAATGTGAAGTAAGGCTTAGGCATGCGCATCCAACGTGATGATAATCTAGTTGCTGCGTATGCATGTATGTGCATGTTCCAAACAAAGCTGAAATTCTTGTATTTTCAACATACTGAGCTTCAGCATATTGTATTAAAAAATACAAATATACATGCCACGCTTAATCACTTACTGGATTACTTTTGGAATTATTAAAAAACCTTCACAAGTCAGCTCCCTTGCAGCTACTTAGGACAGGGATGAGAAATCTCCCAAGTTCATAGTGTTTGTTGTCTGGGACATCTGAACTGAGATAGGAACCAGCCCATGCATCTTGTATATCACCAGGCTGCTTCGGGAGTTTGGATGAAACTCAAGAACTACTGAGCTTGGGCATTTTCCCAGAGTCTCTTGGCTCCTGCAGAGACCTCTCCCCACCAGACTGCTTTTTTATTTTAATATCAATTTTCAAGAAGCTGGACATTTGCCTGATTTACAATGTGTCTATTCCAAGGAAACAGGTAAATAACAAAGCTTTAACATACGTGTGAGAAATGCAGGATTTGCTCTATTGTGTTCTTCCTGCTCCTTCTGTGTACTGCAAAGTGCCCTTATATGCCTTTTAAATCATGATTTATTGCAAGTAGTGCCTGGGGACAGGAGTAGGAGCTCCCACCTGGGAGGCTCTGGGGTGATGCCCTGGCTGGAGCTGGGAGCAAAAGGAGCACCCTGCCTCTGCGGCTGGTGGTTGCAACCCTCAGCCTGGCCGTTTGCACCAGACTCTTACCTCTTGGAAAAGGGGTGGAAGAGGGTGGATGCGTGGGCAGGAGCGTGTTTCCCCGTGCCAGCGGTGCCGAGTGCCACGGCGTGTGTGGCCGGGTGTGTGGGGTCAGGCACCAGCAGAGGAGCCCGCCCTGCCCGCCGGCCTCAAACCACGCGCCCTCCTAACCTCAAGTAATTAAGTTTTCTTGTGGGGCGAGTTATTATTATAATTGCTTGCCCCAGGCTTTTCTGCGTCTTTCTGTGAAGCATCTCATACGAGGCTCTGTGGTGACAAAGCGTTACAGTAGGTGGCTGATCTAGTCTGGAGCAGACTTTTCTTTGTATGCAGAAACAGAGGTGAGTACTGCTTTCACAGCTGTAAGGGCTCTGCTTTTATTTTTCCTGCCTAGGAAAATTGTTCCGGGATAATTTATTGACAAATAATTATCACTGAAAAGATGCTTGGCAATAGAACAGAACTTAAACTAAAAAATTATCTGAGTCATCATTTTAATTTTAAGCAGAGTTAATCCTGAAATGGGTAGTTTGAATGCTTTGTTGAAGCCAGATCAGAACTGAGCTAAAAGTAACGTTTTCAGGTACCTGTTTGGGCAAGGTGAAGCCCTGCCTTGTCCCCAGTGAGGTGCCCTCAGCAAGAAGGGCAGAGCATCCTATGGTGCCCCCACTTTTTCGCCCACTCTGGCTGGGCAAACCCTGATTTGTGCAGGACTTTTTGTACCAGTCTGAGATGACCTTCACTGAAACTGCTTCTGAGGCAAAGGGATGGCGAAATTTGGGGTTCTCCTTGTGTGCTGCTGCCTGCTGCTCCTTGCCGCATTGAGGGTGTTCCCAGCCCTGGAACTCTCTGAATCTGGGCAGCTCTGAAGTGGTGCGTCTCCCAAAGAGGATGGGATTGAATGACAGTTTCAGCTCAAGGCAAACCCAAGCAAAAAAGGCTACTGGTTTGACTTTGCTGGAAATAATCCTTTTGCCCCACATACAGCCCTGGAACAGTGCACTGGAAAGTAAACCAGCATCTGCTTGCGGGAGAGGGAGGTAAATGAAACTGGTCGGCACAAAGCACTTATTTACTCAACAGATGTGAGTCAAGAGAACGTGCTGTAATCTGATGATTTCTGGAGTATTATCTGTGATTGTTTTCCCTTTCTCTCTGCAGGGTTTCTTTCAGAAAATCCACAGAGTTTTGTGGTCTTGCGTAAACAGACCGTTTTGCTAACCAGAGAAAAATAATCGGTAGGTACGTAGATAACTGTGGCCTGTGAAGGGAGCTAAATGCCGTGCTCTGTGCTGCTGGGGTGACTTAACTTCTCAAGGACTTGGCTATATTGAGAGGATGATGCAAGGTATATTCTCCTCTCCCGTGCTGTATGGAGATTAGTTCAGCATGTGGCCATGTGTGAGTGTAACTTCAGGTTATATTTAAGGTTCTGCAGCTCTCTGCATTGCCAGATATTTTGGGACGTATAGGTTTCAAAACCTTCTTGTGGTTTACACTAAGCAGTAGATTTCTTCCTCCTCTTCTGTTCATCCAGCTATGCTGTGCTTTTACATAAAGTTTTGTGTTGCTCTTTTTTAATCTGAGTTTCAGGAGGAAACAGGTTGTCCGTACATCATCACTGTCTTGCCCTTAATTTCGGAGGCTCCTCAATCAACTGAAGGGAGCATTGATGCTACGCAGTGCTGATGAGAGCTCACCCCTGTGTCTCTGGAACAGGCAGGGAGGGAACTGGGGCAGGAGGTGTGCATGGGGGAATAAAGATCCAGCCTGGAGGGTGATGGGAGTCGTTACTTCTTTGACTCGAGGAGCAAATTATCCTTTATAACAGCTGACACCCATGCGCTGGAAGAAACAGCAGAGCATGCTTAGAGCAGTCCATGTCCTGGTGTAGCAGTGCAGGTACCATGGGGCCGGGGAGGTGGTTCTGAGGCAGAGAGATCAGCACACTGCAGGAGAAGAAGCAGGTTTAAGGAATGAATTGCAAATGAGAACAAAAGAGAGGAGGTATGTTTCACATGACAAAAGGGAAGTAATGCCTTGAGAAATAAAGGCCCTATCTCAGCAAAATGTTGTGCCTAACTGCTTTGCTGGGAAAGAACCGATGTTGGTGCTGCCGCTCTGATGACTTTCCAAATGCAATCTGACTTCCTAAAATGTTACCATTTATTGGAGTAAGAAAACATAACTTTAAGCTAGTCAGGGAGGCTAGGCCTTCTCTTAACAGCAGAGAGGAGATGCCATTTACTTCAAATATATTGTGTTTTTCCCACTTGTTTCTCCCACTGCCTCTTGCTGAGATTTAACCTGAGTTTTTCAGGTGGTGTGTGCTGTCTCCTCAGCAAGTGTGCAGATGGGGACCTAAGCAAGTGTTCCCTGAAAGGTGGTGGAGTTGGGATGTTTATGTTGGCTAAATTGGGCTTCCATTTCATATTTCAGTAAGACAGACTTCTCCATGCTTCTGCAGTCCCTGGGTGAAGTGTGGTGCTGGCAGGGCTGTTGTAGGACCTCCTGTCTTCTGTTTGTAGTGCACATAGTCTCGGCGCTGCAGTCGGACAGTCAGGATTGCCGCTGGCCACCCTGATTATGTTTCCATATGCCTTTAAAATTTTAAAATTAACTTTTGGGGGCTGCTTTAGTGCTTTATAATGTTTTAGTGAAGGTGTTACATGATACCGAAATATTATTAATGTTCTCTGTGTTCTCTACTCAGGAAGCATCGGTGAGCATAGGCTGAAATTGTGACTTTCCAATAAAAGGCAATAGTTGGCAGAGGCAGCATAAATCAGCTCTTTTCTGTGTGTATGGGGGGAAGTCCCTGCAAAAGCTTCTTTAGGGCTTGACCCTTTTGCTAGATCGGGATACACGGTCTCGTTTGGTATATAAGCCTTCTAGCTCTCCGTGCTTCACTTGGGCGTTCCCAAAGGCCAGCACTTTTCCAGGCACTGAAGCACTGCCTTTTCTGATCACTCCTCCAAGGCCCCTCACTGTGCAGTTAGTAAATTCAGTAAAGCTCTCCTGCCTTGAGTTGACTTTTTTTCCCCATGATGGTTTCTAGTCCAGAAATACATGGAAACGAAATAATTCCTGGGTTCCTAAGTGAATTTCCCATTGGTTCACTTTTTTTTCCCCCTCTAATATACTCTTTGTGTTTGTGAATGAAACAGAATTAGGGCTAATTTAGTTGATTGGCTGCAAAACAAAAGTATTCAGTGCTAAGAATGGGAAATGAGAAGGCCTTTCTGAAATGTTAGTTCTTTGCATAATTGTAATAGATTATAATTATACAGTTGGGTGTTTAGCAGTGGATTTGCTGTAAACACGGTCATGGGAAATGTCTCATTGCTCACTTGTGTCGGTTCGAGTCCCAGTGCGGTCCCGTCGATGGCAGTACAGGCATCTCTAAATGACATTTTCTCTTTGAGCAGGATGGCGTGTTACAGAAAATGCTGTCTCCAGTTCCCCTCCGAGCTCCTCCCACAAAATTACCGCCAATCGATGTGCCCATGTCAGACCATTGACACAAATCAATAAGATCAATCATTCTTCAGCTCCTAAACAAAATTGAGAGTGTGATGCTGACGGGCTGCGCGTAGCAACACTGGCAGCCATTCCTGAATGGAAAATGCATACATAATGTTCGCGAAGTGCGTGGGGGGGACCCTGTCTGGTTAATAATTAGTTCTCCAAGGTTGTAAAGAGGATAGTATAAGTTGTTTACTACAACTGCAGTATGTGTTATGACCCCTACAACCCTCAGGCTGATGGAGAACATCACCTGCCCAAGAGCAGTGAGTATGGCAGAGTTTGGTTAGGAATTTTGATTTTCTTCATTCTAGTAGAAGACCTCAACTTCTTCTGATACTGTTTTTTTGCCCCATGAATAATTGTAAGCATTTTATTGCAATGTCGGAATTCATGGTGCAGTTGGGCAGTTCAAAGTATAACTGCTAGAAAGCCCATTAAAATTATAGTTGTTGTAGTCCGCAAGAATAAAATCAGAGGCTTCTGAAAATCAGAACCTGTATCTGAAGGGAAGGACAAGTCTTTGTTTAGAATGTCTGAATTTATATCTCTGAAGGCTTGTTTGGTTGTGTCTGCTTATAGACTCAGTCAGCTGCTTCAGGAAGATAAACATATAAATGTTTCATCTCCTCGATTTGCCACCAACCATTGGGCTGGGTGCTAGCAGATTTTTCTTTTAATTAATTATAATTTATCTAATCCTAATGGGAAACATAATTATAGGATTTATTTTTTAATACTGTGATTTCAGAATTACTTTATAAAGAAGAGTAACACTTCCCCCTTAAGGGCTGTTTAAAAATGAGCAAACAAAATAAAAAACCAAAGTACACTTTGCTAAAAGTAATAAATCTCAGACAAGAAGAAGAAAAAAAAAAAAGGCATCTGATATGTTGGAGCTGCAATAAAGCTGAAAATTAATGATCAGTAAGTTGGTGCTGCAAGAGAGTGAATGTATTACGGATTTGAGGAGATGCCTATAGCTTATTAAATGTCAGCAAATTTTAGTATAAGCAGTAGAAAATGAGAAAATGCAAAACCCTCCAACCTGCAGTTGGAAGATCCAGTGCCACAAAGGATGTGGGAACCATGTGTACATTTGAAATGTAAGAAAGTGCTTTGCAAGATCAAGGTCTGAAACGGCATGCTAAACTCCTTTAGTTTCTCATTGGATGGATTTAAATGTTTCAATAAGGCATGACTGTAGTCCCGAGGAGGGATTTATTGTACTGTAAAACCTTTGCACGAGAAGGTTTGTATGACTGTTGAAAATAATTTAAAACAAATAGCATCCCTTCACCCTCCCGCGCGCTCTCACGCTCTTTTTTCCTAAACCTGAAAGGTAAGGCTACTACTTGAATTGTAATGGAATAATATATCAAGTGAGTGATCACATCAGGCATGGACACTTACCAAATCACAGCGAGATAACTGTGAATAACTCTCTAGTTTCAACAATTTGCATGGCCATTAACAATTGATGGGTTTCCCTTAGAACCGCATTATCTATGGCAGCGGGATCTATTCCCGCGCACTGCTCCTGCATACTAAGTGTCAGAGAAATTCTCAAAAGTGAGGGTAATAAAAAAATCTGATAGCAGCAAGGTGAATGAAGCAGGTAGGAATTTCAAGGTGACATTTTCTGAAGGTGGGGAAATATATCGGGCGATTATGTGTTTTCATATCTTTTCTCCCCCTGTTCCCTGTCCGTGTTTTTTTTTTTTTTTTAAACTACATTTCTGCAAGTTTTAATTCAAGCTGGTGTTTCCCTTTGCTGCTTGGTATTGTGTCTGCTTTGATGGCCGGTCTAGCATGTGGATCAGTTTAAGCCAGACTTTAAAATAAGTTTTGTTTTAGTTTTGGAATGGACACGTGTCTCGAGGAGCTTTTATGCATATTCTACCAAAGATAAAACTGTTGCTAAATTTAGCAGTCCTAGATTGCTTGGTGGCTGTTTTACAGGAGGGCTTTTGAGCAGGTGTCAAAGATGTGCTTTCCTTATTAGAATCATGCCACCATTTTTATAAACACACGACACATCCCTTATCTCTGGCGCTTTCATCTCGCTGACAACATGTCAGGTCTCTCCACATTCCTCCAAGTTGACTTCTTCAGCCCCAAATTTCTTTTCTCTCTCTGTCTTTTTATTTTCTCTTTCTCGCCTTCTTCCCTCTCCCCCTTTCTTTTCACGGTGCTGTTGTTGTGGCAAGATTAAAGCAACGGAGGGAAGCGGTGGCGGGGAAAGCTTGGATAATCAAAGTATGCGAACGGCTGGCGCTGTGTGAAGGCAGTGGGTGACACATCAAAGCTGGTGGGTAAAGGCACTCGCTGCTCTCACCTTGCCTTGTAAATGACCCCCCCGCCATAAACAGAGTTCCTGGGGTTAATTTGTGAACTTACGTGTATGCAAATGTGATTGCTTTTCTACACCCTTCACAACATTTAATTGCAGAGAACAGTAATAAAGTCCTAGCTTTGTTCCTTGGAAGATGGCTTCTGTAGGTGTGACGTGTTGGGAAATATGTACCCAAGATATTGGTGGCAGGAAGTGGTCGTTCGCCTTCAGCTAAGAACAGCCCAGTACCTTATTGTCCCATCTGCCAATAAACGCTCTTTCTGGGTTGCTGTAGATTGGGTGAGGAGAAGGGGAACATTTGAAGTGTGCCTGGTTGCCCCCAGCTGGATCTTGCATGTGCAAAGACTCATTGTGTCCTCTTCTGGCCAGAGCACCCATGGCCTGAGCAGGCAGCCGCCCCTCACTCAGCCACCCACAAGTCCTGCTCCCCGAGCTCCAACTCAGCACCAGCGCTTCAGGTGCCCTCAGCTCACAGAATTGTTTCGGTTGGAAGAAATCTTTAAGATCATCAAGCCCAAATGTTAACCTAGTGCTACTAAGTCCACCACTAAACTCAGCTGCCACCTCTGCCCCTGTTGTCCTCTCCCAAAGCCCTGCTTTGTCTTTGCTGTGGAACTCGGAGGTTGGGCACCCCACGGTCTCGATGGACTCCTGCTCTGTGTTTGTGCCAGAGGGTCCTGGTCCTTGTGGTCCAAAAAATCATTGCACATTGCACCTGCCGTCTTTCATAGGAATCTTCCTTGCTGTCCTGATCCTGCTGGAGTCCCTTTCAGTTCCTGCTGCCGAGAAGCAAAATAACCAGCGGAGCCGTTAGGATGCAGGTTTCTTGGCTTTGTGCATCCAAACGTCAGTGAGCTGCAGCGAAAACAGGTTTTCATCTCTTGTCCTCTTAGCTCTTTCTGGCAATCTGTAATAATAGTCCTTTCTAGCAAAATGGTTTTTTACTCTTCTTTCATTTTTAATGAAAAATCTCTCTGACACAGTTCATAGTGGAATAATTAATGGTGAGATTGTCTGTGTTGTTTGACTGTAAAACTGGAGATCTAAGGATTTAGAGGTACTGGTTACTGGTTATAGCAGTAGTTCTCATTTACTTTAACTTCAGTCTCAGGGTAACCGTGTTTCACAATAATCAATGCACTGATTACTATAATTGCATTTTGTGGTGCCGTGGACTTATAATTAACTGACTGGGCTAATAAAGCATGGAATCTAATGAATATTTGTAAACAAACCTCATTAGGAAGTAGGTTGAGAATGTGCACTGGTGGAGGATAATAGAGGAGACCCGTCCTCTATTTCCATAATTGCAATAGATGGGAACTTTGAAATGAACAGCAAAGTGCAGAAACCATCCCACTGCTACTTACCTTGCATTTACTGATGCAGTGTCTCACTTTATAAAAAAAATCTTTCTAGAAAACGGCTCCCCGCTGCAGTGAGATCCTGTGTGCATAATTGTAGTCTCTTTTGCAGAACATTAAAGCATTATCAGTCACGATGTTGAAAACTGGATTTACAATGTAGGGCTGGTATCGGCCCTAAGTAACAAGTGTTTATTGTCACTCTGTGATTGGATCTTAATGCAATTAAAATTAAAAAGGAAGCCACCACTGAAAATGGGAAATAGATTTCCTAATGGTGCCACTTGGGGGGGGGGTGGACAGCTGACATCTGGCTGTTGCTGGAAAGTTGGCTGTGTTTTACTGTCCTTGAGGAACGGTGTCCCATTTTTGCTCTTGTACTGGGCGTGTTGTGCGTGCCTCCCTCTGGTTGGGTCCCTGAGTTTTGGATGTGTGTTCCTCATCTCAGGTGTGGGGTCCGGTCCTCTGTGAAGCCACTTCTGAGCATGTTATATGAGTCTGGCAAGTTGATGGTTGAGGAAGCTGGCCTGTTTTGGATAGCTGCTTTATTTTAGGGTTGCCAGAAATCCCTTCACACCTCCTTGCCTTTTCTCCCCTCTTGCCCCATCTTTAAGCTACTTGACTCTTAGTTGCAGGTTTTTGTGGCTGAGTCTCTGTGTCTCTAACAGAAGTAGCATTAAATCCTGCTGTCTCCTGCTGCTTTTTTAAAGCTTTTTGTTATCTGCAAAGTTTAGTATTAATTTTTTCAGGGAAATGCATATGTAACAAGCTTTGCTCAGAGAGCACCAGCTCCAAGCAATAGGGGAGAGGGTCTTTCAGCAGCTGCAGTTCATGCATTTGCTTCCTACCTGCTGGTTTCAAACAGTATTAATTTTTATGCATTTATAGTGTTTAATTAAAAGCAGGGCTGCTTACAGCAGTGCTCGCAGAGATTCCTCCTCTTTCTCCCCCTCCCCACCCCGAAACACAACAAATAGGCATCTGGTATTTATTTTGTATAACACAATCCTCATAAAATGTAGAGTAGTAAAACATAATTATCTGTAAAGGCTTGTTTTATAAGCCTAAGAACGAGCTCGTTTCTGCCTTGTTTTGGTCTATTTGTAAGATAAAGGATGCCTTTGTATAGTTTTAGCCCGTCTCCAAATTAGTAGAGAATCTGTTATTACAGTGTTTTCAGCCCAGGTGGGTAAGGGTGTCAGGTAGTGTGAGTGCATGCACAGGACCGTGACCCCCGTGGATCTCTAAGGGTGAAGAAGAGCTTTTTTGGGTTCTTTTTGGAAAATTTTCCCTTCCAAAGAATGGGTTTTATTTGAAAGCTTTGAAGTAAGAGGGAGAAAAACCTGTGGGCTACATGAACAAGGTCAGCGTTTCTGGACTGTGGACCTTAAAGCTGGGTTTGAACCCCTTATTCTTGTCAGCATAAAGGACAATGACCTTCATCCACCTTTGTGCTTGCATGTGTGCAAGGACTGTTTGATTTGGCCCTTGTTGCTTTTCTGACTGACCTTGACTGCTGCCTTATCTTCATCTCTTTGAGGCGTTACTGTCTTGGTCCACCTCCAGTTCAGCCATTGGGACTCCCCGTGATGGATTCAGCAGTTTTGAACAGCTAATTACACTCATTTCAACTCACATTTGCTGTTTGCTATTTGTTGGGCAGCATGCCTTTTTTTCTTCCCTTTGGCTTGCCTCTATCCCTGCAAATGCCCTTTCTGCCACTGCGTGCTAGTGGGAAAAAGTGGGACTAGATCATTTAAACCAATTTGATGTTCAAGTGAGAGTGGCTTAATGGCTATTCTAAAGGTAAAGTGTGAAAAACAAATGATTTTAGAAAACTCACAGTCTAAGCCAATTTTTTATCTTTCTTTAAAATAGTAATAAGCAAAAATCCCCACTTTCATAATGAAAACAAAAAGCTGTGGGGCTGCAAGGCACCTTCAATGATAGTGTGCTTTGGAATACATTTACTTTGACCCTGTTTTTCTTTGCACAATTATTAAAGTGATAGAAGAGGAAATACAGCTTCGTTCAGTTTTTATGTGAATTGTAGCCTTCTCAAAAGCAGATATGACTTAGGTATTGCTTTCTGTCTGCAAGGCGAGCCTTGTAATTTTGAATCTTGATTAGCAGCTGCTTTTGTTCTTCCGTGAGTCTGGGGAACAATGGGGTTGGGAGCACATAACAAATTACTAAATGATACTCTTGCAGAGAGAGAAATTTCCCCTTCTTGCAGCACCTCCCTCCCTGCACCTTCCTTTCTGCCAAGCTGCAGACGGTGCAGCCCTGCGTTCTGGGGCGAGGAGATGCTCCCCTAGCAAGCCCTGACCAGCAGCAGTGCCCAGGCGAGGCTACATGCAGAGCTGCTGCCGCCCTGTGTTGCAGTCATTTCCTCAAAATACGTTTTCAATGAAATACGCATTTCTTGTCATCCTGTCTGGGGATTCTAGTGCAATACGCAGATTGCTGGCTTTAGTTGCTTCAGAGCACTGTTGTGGCTGCTCTGGGTCTGCAGCCAGCCAATGGCCAGCAGCAGCAGGTAGGGTATTAGGAGGCACCTAATAGGACTTATGCGAGCTTACATTATTTTCCATGGCCAGAAGTCTTTGATCCGTTCCAACAGAAGCCTGCCCTCCTCTAGAGAAGCAGAGGTTGGGTGCCATGAATGTTCAGAGCCTGCAGAATCCAGCTACAAGTCAAATGGTCCAGGGTGTTTGACACCCCAATGCGCTTTATAGAACATTTCGCTTAGGGTTTTGGGTTTTCTGTACAAGGGCTGGAATGCATCTATCTTTGGCTTTTTTCTTTTTTTTTTTCTTTCTTTTTTTTTGCTGAGGTATCTCTTCACTTGTGTATTGGGGGATATCTCCCTGGAAAGTCCTTAATTAAGTCATGACTGTAAAATGTTCTGAGACCAGAGTTGCTTTGCATTCACAGAGACAGAATTGTATTTAAAAGTTTGGATAGCTTCTGGTTCAGACTCCTCATTTCTCCTGAATAAACAGGTTTTAAAACAGGTTTCAGTTCACAGTGTAAATGAGTTTGGGGAAAACAACGCCCCTCAAGCCATCAGCCATCATTCAATGTGATGTGGACTCGTTATTTGTTCTCTTTCCCATTGTCTGCAGAGTGGTAACATTGGATACATTTTCTTTTAAATGTGACATAAAGTGAAATTTTATTATTTGCACACATTCTGTGGCACTTGTCTTCAAAGTATCTAGGCAACCTTTATGTAGATAACACTTTTAACACAAACTCTTCCATCATTGAGTGGGGTCCTGTGAAGAGAAGTAGAGTGAAAAGGGGAAGAAAGAATTGGCTTGAACTCATGTTGGACAACTTGAGTCACTTTTGAGGCTCTTTGTAGTAAGTACAATCCACTGAAGATCTGTGTTCCCATACACTTAAACTCTCTACTTCAAACTATTCCATATTTTTCCTTAGAGCTTGGGCAGGTAAGGGATCTCCTGGCTCTGCTTGAGCTGATGGTAGAGCTGCTGGGAAAGGGGGGTTTCAGGGCTTCTGCCATCTGGTGCCAAGTGGTGGACTTCTTGTGTGGTTCCCTACTCCAGGCTCAGGAGGTTGAATGCTCCAGAACATCTCCGTCTGCAACCTTGGGCAGTACATGTGTTCAGAAAGCTTTCGAGTTCAGCTGTGATTCCCAGAAAACAAGAGCTGAATGGGAGGCTTGAAAGACTTGAAGAGGAAGCCACCATTGCTCTGTTAGTTTGCTTTCAGCGCCCCCAAGGAGGAAGTGAAGATTACTCAGAGGAGATTCTTTGAATAAAAGTGTTCCTGTGGGGTTTAGGTGAGACTATGACACATCAACATATCAGATGGAGCAGGCATTAGTAGCGCAGTGGTGAGATCTCTGGTTGAGAAGTGGTCTCTGAAGCGAAAGCCACTCAGATGTGCTGCACAGGAAGCGGTGTTGCCCCAGACTTTGTGGCAAGCTGCATGTCATCTCTTAAAGGAGTCCTGGCTTTGTTAGATTGAGCAGGTATCCTCCAGGCAGGAGGCAATGCCATGTAAATGCTGTACCACATGCTGTGGCTGGTTTGGTGGAATTGTGATTTGTACTATCGTGCTTAATACTAATCAAATTTGGGGTGCTAGATGACTGGCAGCACGCACATTGGTGTTAAGGAGCACATTGATGGTGTAGGTCAGTGTAATGGGCTTGTGGTTTAATCAGAAAAATCATATTTTTTTTGCATGACCCTGTTTATCTGTGGTTTAACAGCAGTGGGGCTTGGTTTTCTCATTAGTTTCCCTTGAGGACAGGGCAAGCCTTCTGGCCCTGGCCCATGGGTGCAGGGTGGATGGTTACCGCTTCTCTTACGTTAGTGCTGACATTGCTCAGATCCCACTGCTGGGATCTTGTGCCAGTTCCTTGAGCTCAGCTGGCTCCCTGGCCTGGGGTGGTGTGTCTGGATGGACACCAATGAGTGCAAGGAAGAAGGGGCAGTTGCAGAGGGCAGGGGGCATTGCCTGCGTATCCCCAACAGAGACCAGTTAAGGCTGTTGTTGGTCTGTCATCCAGGTGTAATGGAACTGGATCCTGGTCTCCAGCAGCAGAGGGAAAGTTTTGAGAAAAATCCTTGGTGTTGATGAACAGGTGTAGCCAGGGCCAATTGCCTATGTACCTTATGATCTATTAATTGCAGTCCTTTAGCTTTGCTTATAGCTTTTTACTTTGAACCTTTGCACTAAACCCATTGCAAAGGAAAGAGAAGCTTTTTCTTTTTCTTTTTTTTTTTTTTTTCCCCTATTGCTTTTTGGTGGAGACACTTTTGTTACTGAAGTCCTTTAATGGCAGAGCTCAATATATGACGAGATATTCTTCTGCCTTAAACACCTTGCCTTGGTTGCGTGATCTACAGGGACTGTGACTGATATTTGTGTAACATACCATACCATAACCACATCAACCCCTGCATTATAGAATGGTTAGAGTTGGAAGGGACCTTAAATTAGATCAGCCTAATTAGCTCCAACCCCCCTGCTGCAGGCAGGGACACCTCCCACTAGAGCAGGTTGCTCAAAGCCCTGTCTATCCTGGCCTTAAACACTTCCAGGGATGGGGCTTCCACAACTTTCCTGAGCAACCTGTTCCTGTGTCTCACCAGCCAGTTAGTTATCCTTAATTAGCCCACAGCTTTCTTGTGAAAACACAACAAAGCAACCCCTTGGCCCCTCAACATGCAGCACACACAAATCTCACTTTGGCCCCCTTGCTCTGGCCTGGTGCTTTTCACTACATGATATGTTCTCCATCCAAATTTAAAAGGAGGTGAGGACCAGTGCTAGAAGGCTGGGGTTGTAGTGTGGGGAAATAAAACATTAATTCTTGGTGGTTTACATATGCTGGGAGGTGATTCTCTTGGGCCCTCGTTGCATTCACACCATCATCCCAAATATTGTTGGCCATGAAAGCATCATCCCAGACACAGCTGGGAGGCCAAGCTGGGGATGGGAGGTACTGTATCGCAGTGTCAGCCCAAGTGGTGGGGTTTAGGAGACCATGCCCCTGGGCACCTCACCCAGGCTGCCTAGGAAGCTGGTGTAAAACAGAGTGCCAGCTCCCCTCCCCATTCTTGTGCTGCCCCTCTGGTCTTTATCGATACCGGAGCCTGGACGTCTAGCTGTAGCAGGTGAGTGGATGTAACTGTTACTTATGGAATGCTGAAAGGGAAAAATGGGGAATGGCCTAGACAAATATCTAAAGTGTGGAGAAGAAGAAACTATATTTCTGCATTTGAATGCTTTGGGCAGTAAAGGAAAGCTTCCTGTGGCAAGGCAAGACAACTTTGATTGTAGCCAGGGGTTGGTTTGGGTGTTTTTTTTCTGCTGTGCAGAACAGTGTGATTCCTTGTGAGGTTTGTGGGGGCAGCTGGCAGGAATCGCATGCACTAAACTGAAAATTGTACCGTAATTGGATATGGTGCATGGTGTTGCTAGTAATGTATACTTAAATAGACTCTAGCACTCAGCTCTTTGGATGAAGACAGGTCTTCTATATTTATCAGGTTTTGCTATTTTTGTAATATGCCACGTTACACTGTTGTTAAAAAAAATCCGTATCGATTTCCAGGTATTATTGTTGCCTCATTCCAGGATCAATTGTACCAGACCTTTCTCATTGACTCTGACCTCATGGCGTTTAAATAGCTGGAAATTAGAACTATTTTTTATCTACAGGAGGATAGACGCAGTGACATCCGAGTTTCTGTTGATGGTCTCCTTATCTGTAGGATTGCTTTCCTCTGCTTGGAGGAGGTTCTTCATTTCCTACTGAAGCCACCAGGAGCATCTGCCACTATGGATTCCCTTTAGGACCAGGACAAGAGTCTGCGAGGAGGACTTGCTGGCAGAGGCAGCGGGTGGCTCCCCAGCTCGCTGTGCAGCTTGAGTGATTGCAGTGAAGCTGGCAGGGTCAGTTAGCAGAATAATAAGTCTTTGGAGCCTGAGGAAATAGGATATATGCTTTAAAAAATGCACTCTTTCGAAATAGTACCTACTTGGTAAAAGAGTGCAAATAGTTTTTACTGTCTTAGACATAGCACCAAAGTTAAAAAGGGAAAAAAACAGTGTTCTGTGCTGTGCAGGGTAGTAAGCAGAGCTGAGGGCTTTGTTTTCTCCAGCTCTGTTTCAGCTGAGCAGTTTTGCTATACATTAGCTTCTTTGTCTGCAAGATGGGATTACTGAATTTTTAGAAGTGCTTCATGATCCTCAGATTAAAGGTATCGCATAAAGCTACTTCTGTTCCTAAACAGGGGGTTTGGCTTAGCTTTTGGTAATATTTAGTGTATATAAAGCCGTGCTCCTGTGTGTGGAAAAAATAGCATGGGATATTTCCTGTTGGAAAAAATAGCATAGAATATTTCCTATGCCTTTTTTCAGATGAGAGTTTTGGTTTTTTTTTTCTAAGGCCGCATCCAGAGCCATTCACAAGTTGCCTTTGTGGTTACTTAGGGAATGGTGAAAGTCTAGATATTTTTACACTTCCATGCAGATTGGTTATTTCAAGTTAAGGAACTTAAAGTTAACGGTAAGACAGGGTTGATGAGACAGGAAGTGCTTGGTAAGTCTTGATAGGTCAGCTGTACATACAGTCTTGACTTCGCTACTACGAAAAGCTAAAGCCACCATCTTGGACCTTATGATTAATGACAGATTTGCCTGTAATGAGGATTCTTCTGGTAAGTATCACCATGCAGTGATATTTCTTTATTTAACCTCATGTCCATCGGTTGGTCATGAAAGCTGAGATGGATATTGACTACTCTAATCTTGACTATATGCTTAATTACAGGGCAGTGAGAGTCAAGTGGATAGCATTTCGGGTAGTTGGTGTGGAGAATAAAGTGACATGGTAAACTGAGCCCTGGTAGTTCACTTGGGACAGTGCGGTGGGTTGTTATTACATTATGGTGGGAGAAGCTGCCAAGTGAATACTACTGTACAATTAAGTGGGGCCGTTAACAGCATGACTGAGCCAATTCATTAATGACAATGGTGTATTCTTGTATCTACTTTCCCTTACAACTGCTGGGTGAAGATACTCAGGGAAAACAAGACCAGTGGGAAGAAGGGAGGAGGAAAGCAGACTCTGAAGATCTGGTGCAGATGCAGTGATTTTCTTTAAGCCTTTGTTCCCTGAGTCATCTGAAATGCAGCCGTTTCCCAGGCAGGTTTTACGGAAACCTGACAGTTCACTGTCAGAGCAATATACTCCTGACAAAACATCTGCTTGTAGATGCTGCGTCTGTGCATCTGCTTGCTTGGTGGGTTGGAAAGGAGTGGAGGAAAGGATGAAGCTACTTCTGTCAGGTGGAGGCTTCTGTGCAAAGGGGCCATATCAAGGCAACGGCTGTACTTCGGCAGAGGATATTCTCAGTTACTAATGTTTTCACAGACAAATAGCAGAAAACTGCAGAGGTGTTTGAGATAGCAAAATGCATAGACAAAGGTGTCATCTTTGGGAATTCGAAGGAAAGCCAAAGTGAGGAGCTGGAGGCTGCCCTTAAGTATAGACAAAGCTGTTGTCCGATGCATTTCTGCTTATGATTATCAGTGTCTTTGTTAGGAATTAGTCCGTTGCTGGACCTTGTATTTTTTGGAGTTAGGGGAAGATAGTAAAGAAGACCCTAAAGCAACCTGCTGTTAGAAAGTATTAGTGGGAGTAGCTTAGAAAAAAACATTTTGTTTTAAACAGTAAAATACACCCTGTAGTAGGGGGTATATTCACGATCAAGAACGTGAAGGTCTGTGCTTCTACTGTGAAATATAAAAAGTCTCTGTTTGAGCCGTGTTGGGGTGTGCAATGTGGCCTCTGCCCTGCCAGGGTGGCTCAGCACCAGGGATGGATGCATACCTAGTGGGACATCTGATGGGCATCGAGAGAAGCAACGTGAGCTTCAAGGAGATACATGTCATGTGTGAAAGCCCAAGGATGAAAGGATGGGCAGAATTAAGAATTTGCAAAGCAGCACTATATCTTTCAGTGCAAGAACTTTTTCTTCCCTCCAAACTCTGTTTCTTCCCGTGTGTATTTCTTGAAGTACGGTTACACTATTTTGGTTTGGGTAGTAAGAAGGTGAGAAGGTTACTCTCGGTTTTTCATGTGAGTTGTAAACTGTAAACCACATGGGCAACCACATAATTGAAACAAACACACCTGCAGCAGATATGCTCACCATGGCTTGAAACACATCCACGCTGACCTGGAGGGCTTCTGGTGTGAGGACATTGGTGTCTGGCACCTCAGTTCAAACCAAATCTGAGAGCTGTCAGTGCCGGATGGTGCACCACAAGCACGTGATTTCAAAGCACAAACCCGGTGTGAACTCACTCCACTGATCGAAATTTCCTTAGAAACCAAACTGAAACAGCAAAGTGTGATGAGTTGAGGTAGATCTGTCAGGATTTGTGCTGGGCCAGGTATCCACTGGGGTATCCCAATTCCTGGGTGTTGCAAATGGGGCTTGGGGAAATCCCAGGGCTGACAGAGCCCTGAACTTTAGCAAAGTACTCTGGTTTAAAGAGTATGATTTTCTTTTAAGCATGGTAAAAGTGGAGTGTGAGATGTGTTTTTAAATAGAGTAGGTTTGTCTTGTGTCCCTTTGGCAGACGGTTTATGTAACCACTTCAGTTAAATTGTCTTTTTTTCTGTCTCCCTTGCATTATGCAAATTTTATATTACGTGCTTATGTGTTTTAGAGATATTTTTTTTGTACAAAGAATCGTGTGTGGTTGCATTGGTGTTGTGGTTTAACCCCAGCCAGCAGCGAGCACCAGGCAGCTTCTCGCTCACCCATCCCCTAGTCTGGCTGGGAGAAAGAATCAAAAGAGTAAAAGTGAGAAAAATCTCGTGGGTTGAGATAAAGACAGTTTAATGGGTAGTGGAAAAGCCATGCATGCAAGCAAAGCAAAAAAATATTTAAAAAAATAATTCACGACACCATCAGCACACTGGTGTTAGGCCATCTCCAGGAAAGCAGGCCTCCATCAAGCCTAATGTGATTCTCAATGTGTCCCCCTTCCTTTTTCTTCCATCTTTTTTATATGCTAAGCATGATGCCATATGGTATGGGATATCCTTTTTGTCAGTTGAAGTCAGCTGTCCTGGCTGTGTCCCCTCCCACCTTCTGTGTCCCCAGCCCTCTAGCTCTGGGAGAGCAGTGTGAGAAGCAGAAAAAGCCTTGAGAGCTTAGAATCATAGAATCTTCTAGATTGGAGGGGACCTTAAAGATCATGGAGCCCAACCATTAACCTAACACTGCCAAGTCCACCACTAAACCATGTCCCTAAGCACCATGTCTACCTGTCTTTTAAATACCTCCAGGGGTGGCAATTCCACCACTTCCCTGGGCAGCTTGCTCCTGGGCTTAGTGACACCTGCAACCACCAGTGTGCCGTCAAAAGCGTTTCTTATCCCAAATCCAAAATGTACTAGCTGCTAATACAAAAGTTAACTGTGTCCCAGCTGAAACCACACCAATTGGGAAGCGGTTTTTTAGTAGTATTTAAGATACTGCTGCTATGTGGGGTGGGAGATGCAGGCAGCTGGCAGGGAGGAGGTGTCCAGGATGGGCAGTGGTGCCACTGGGGGCTCTTGTAGCCTGTCTGGAGGAGGTCCTCAGTGTGCTGCTCATCATGGCTGCACCAGATAGTCTAATGGTGGCTGAAGCTTTGCCATGAATGATGTCTTGGAGTAAGGTGTAAAAGATGAGGCATTGCCTGTTTTCGGTCCCTGTGCAAGGGATCGTGTCGGGTAGCAGCCTCAGCTTCCAGAGACTGAAGCATCCAAAGGATGTCATTTTCTATGGTATTAAAATGCAGTGTTTGAAAGTGTCTTACAACACCAAGGTTTGTTGAGTGCTACAGTTGGAGGATTCTGGGAAGTGCTGAGGTGAGTCTGTGTTTGGGTAATGGAGCACAAATGGGATGCTTTCTAAATGATTTTTTTTTTAATTTATTTTCCCCCTCTCCTTTGTAGAGCCTCTGTGTGCGTATGTGTGTGTGTGTGTAAGTACTTGCTACTGAAATAAACTCTGAAGCATGTTTGGATGCCATGTCTAACAAACAGTGACTTTTTTATTCCTAATCACAAGTGCTGTCTGTGTTTTTACTCTGCACTTTTTTCTTTCTCTTTTATTTGTCTCTGTAATATCACAACGGCAGATCCAACATGCAGTGCACGTTTTCACCATTAAATTATGCCCTGGAAGTTTTGACCTCTAGCATTTCATAGTAGCTTGTAAATTATGTATGGAAATGTTCTGTATTGTTACCAGATGAACTCCATAGAGATGGGGTGTCTGGAGTTGCTTGATTTGGTACCGAGCTTGGGAATGTTTCCCTGCCCCTCCCAAAACTCAAAGCATCGAGCTATTTTATACTCCCTTATTGTATTGAAGATAACTTTTGTCTGTACATGCGGAAAACCTGGAATTGCTCTTAGCCAGATTAAAATAATGGATCACTTGAAAGAATATTGCCTGGTATTTATTGCTGCTCACCAGAGGATAATTTCAATAAGAATTTATCATATTTATTCAGCAGCAGCCTAATAAATTCAGATTGGTTTAAACAAAGACTTGAGGAAGAACCTGCTAAATGCTTACGGTTATATTCATTGCAGGCATAAGCTACTCCATTTCACTCAATGTACTTATACCTGCTTGTATCACCAATTAATTCAGCTCTTAATGTATTATTTTCGGCACTTTATTCTCTTTCCTCTGGGTACTGCAAGTCATGTTCATCCCTGATGTAAGTCTGTTGATGCTTTCTGGCTTTGGATGGGTTTGATTTGTTGTTGTGGCAAAGTCTAGAGAAAGAAAAACACTATTGCAGGAAAGAGTGATCTAATACGCTGGACTCAAATCCGGGAAGGTCTTGAATACGAATTCTCCTGCGCTGTGCTTGTGGCTTTGAATAGTTGACCCAGTCTGCCTTTTTTTCCCTTGCTTAAAACCAGGCTCACTGCTTCCCGTGTGAAAGGTTCTGCTGTTTACTGTCTGTAAAATGTTTGTGTAAGGAAAGTGTGTGCAAGTCCATTAGCAGTTTGAAATTCTTTTTGTTGGGAGATGTTCTAAAAATGAAGAAATTAGAAGGGAGGTTGGTCAGTGGCCAAACAACGACCGGGAGCTCACATGGGACGGATGAGGGGTACATAGTGGCATAACATGGGCATAGAGCAGCATGGTATGCCCTGCTCTGTTTGTGTTGGGCATTGCTTCAGGAAGCCAAATGGATGCTTTTAGAAAGAAACACTCTTAAAAATAAAAGCTTTCACCCAAACCGAAATTTCTTTCACCAAAGTTCAATTTGCAAAGCAGCATCCTCTGTAGGAATGGGGATAGTCCAAGTTGGTGGAGTATGGTATGTGGTGTCTGAATTTTTCTCTATTATGGGAGTGCTTTATGTGTCTCTGTGCATATTCAAAACCGATGTATAGACCATGTTTTTCATTTACATGCACACACACACACACTTTTAATGGAATTCCACACACTGACTTTCTCTGTTTTGCTGGTTGCCACTCCATCAACTCACTTTCCTTCCTCGACTATTATGTCACTTGCAAACTCTCTGAAATAACATGCTCCTCAGATGTTAATTGTGAAAACCAACCAGACACACACAGGTTGAAAGAGTTGGGGTTACAGAGCACTGGTTCCAGAGTCAGAAAGTTCAGCACATGAAGCATGTTGGGTTTTGCAGCTTTTATTCGTAACTGTTTTGCAAATCCATTCATTGAGACCTCTCTGTAGCAGTGAGAGAAGAGGCACAACCCAACCCAAGAGTCCCTCTTCCCTTTCTATGCTGGGCAGAGTTTAACCAGGGTTCATCCTCACAGAAGAGTTCAGGGTTGACAAAAGACCATGACAATTTGGAAAGCTCTGCAGCAATAAACGTCTGGTGTTTGGACCTGCGGAATATGGAGGGTTAAGCATGTTCAGGAGGAAAATGTGGTGGTGACCTTTTCTATGTAAAATAAAGTCTAGGAATGCCACGGGTGTTAACCTAAAAAGGCCAACAAAGAGTTGTTGGCTTTCTAGGAAATGTTTGCATGTGTTGGTGGTTTCTTTTTCATCACAAATGAATTTTTCTGTGTCCTGGGAGTGAATCACAATTGCATTTTTTTCCACTCTGTTTTTAATTAAAAAGTAAAAGAGAGGAAACCTTTTTATACAAGTGGTTGGAAAGTTGAGCAAACCAAAGGAGATAAATAAAATGGTACAGATTAATGGAACCAAGTGATGGAAGTGGCAGATTTCTATGCCTTCAAATCCTTGACAAAAGAATTACTAAAATGAGCAATATGTTGGTTTCTTAATGTGATCTACTCTTGCATTGCAAGTGATTTTATGTGGGCACTATCCAGAGTAAAACAAAGCAACTAGTGTCTTGATCTGTGCCATTAGAGGTAGTATTAAAATGCAGTGGTGATTCAGCAGGAGCTGCATTCAGATTAAAGTTAGCAGCCAACAGAGAGAAAGACTGATTTGGACAGTTTTTTATACCTTAAAGTCTTCCTGGATACATTTAAAACAGCCGGGCGTGTTTGTCTGTGCCATCTTTGGGCAGCGAGCAGTTATGTGCGTGGTGACCTTCTGCTGGCAGCACTTACCTGGCAGGCTCAGAGTTGCCAGCCTGGTTAGTATTCGTCACGTAAGTGTTAACAGTTTTTTAATTGCTTTTGTGTCTGGATTGGTGGCGGGGCTCTGCAATATATCATCCTTATTATTTGCATGGCATAAAGTGCTGGAAGATTGGCGTCAGAACTGGAACGCTGTTGTGCTGGGGCTCGTGGAAGTATGGATAGTACGAGATGGGGCTCCTCACAGAAAGCTGCTGCCAACTGAATCCTTGGGTCTGAAAAAAAAGGGGGCAAGAGTCAACACGCAGTGTTAAAAACTGGTGCCTTTTATTCTGGCTGATGTGATCCTGTGGGACTGCAGGCAGTGTTCTCTGTTAAAATAGCCGGAGGTGTTTTCAAATGGAGCTCTCCTGCATTGTCAACAGGAGTGAACCACGACACCAAGATCAGTTACCTGGAAATACCCACTCCCTCCGTCTGTGCTGCTGGTGGAGAGACGGGAGTGTGATGGGAGAAGCTGGAGCTTGGCTGGGCACTGCTGCAGCTCCTGCTCTGCCACGGAAACCCAGATGTTCCTCTGCATAGCCTGGAGTGGGGTGGGAGGTTGAACTTTGCTGTTCTGAATAAAATAGCAATGGAAACTCCAACAATGAGAGTTTGAGTCTGCCGACTTGGGCTAACTGAGGTTTATTTTAAGGATGAGGTCAAGGAACAAAACTGGGCCCTTTGGCAAATTGTGATTCTGCTGATCTGGCCTGGGAGCATCAGATGTGTTGCTGTCTTTCCTAAAAGCACAGGGGTATGGAGGTCTTTATGTGACTTTGTTGTAAAATTGAGATCACGAAGCCAAGTGGCTTTGCATGGCGTTTCTCTAGATGTGTTCTGTTCACTAGCCACATCTGAGCCTTGCTGCAGGGTGAGGATTACCAGAGTATGTGGATGGATTTTGGCCCTTACCTCTTAGCATGGGACGGGGGAGGGTGTACTGATTGTGTATCACTGTCCTTGGGTCTGGCCACCTCCTTTCTGTCGAAAACCAGAATCTGGTGTTAGGATCATAAGGGGAGGTTTAATGGCTGTGCAGCTGAGCAGCCAGCTACCAGGAACAGTGTTAATGAGTGTTTATGACCCTTCCTGGTGCCCTCAGTGATTTTGGTGAAATAAATGGATACCTTTTTAGTGCTGGTCTGAAAAGGGACAAACTATTTTTGTTCAGTTGCTCCTGATTTGCTCCAAGCCTGCCATGACCTCTGCGAGTCTCCATGCATTAACAAACTTCTTAAAGATTTTACGGACACTTTCCATTAGCCACGCTGTAGCTGTTGCCATGAATATTTAATGTCAAGAGCAGTACTTTTTATTATTATTCTTTTTGTGGTCACTCTGTTTCGACAAAAGTGGATATTCTCCCTCAGACTAGGTAGTAGCTGGTGCACCTTGCACACCCTGCTTTCACCTTTCTCTTCACCTTTTTTCTTCCCTTAGTTGGCTGTAGCTCTAAGAAGTTTCACCCTAATGGAGTGGTTTTGATTTTTTTTATTTTTTAATTTTAGTTATTATTTTTTTAATTTTTATTTTTTTCCAGTCCTTTTTATCTGCAGTTCAGCAACAGCCCAAACTGTTCTTCCTCCCTCTCCCCCTGGCTCTCCTCCCGTGGGGAGCGCTGCAGTTTCTGACAGGGCTTGTGGTTGAACTTCACTGGAGCACAATAGCTGTTCTACGCCTTGCCTGGGCACCGGGGGATGAATTCCCCACGCTTCATGGGTCGCTGGCCCCTCTTTATCTGTGACAGAAATGGAGGAATGCCTGCAAGGCAGAGCTGCTTTGGAAGAGCACAGGCGGATCTGCTGTGTCTGGGGCACCCCCTGAGCATTTTAATTCTTTGCTGAAGAAAATGCATTGTTCTGATTTGTAGCCCAAGTCCTGTTTGTTGGTAATTTATTTGATGAATATTTTTTCCCTTGTTGTCTTCTGGTGTCATTGTCCCCTGTCCCCGCCTTCTTGTGCACATCCACTGTCTGTGTTCCAACTTCTGCTTTCAAGAAAGGCTGCTACTTCTTCCAAGAGGAGGAGGAAGGTTTGGCTGCACGTGGTAAGGGTGGTGGTGTTTTGGCATTAGAATAAGTTTTGCTAAATGGCACGTGGTGTCTGCTTGGGTATGTTTGAACGTTTCCTCATCACCATGCAGAACAGCCCAGCTGTTGCTGTCGGGTGGGGATTTACATTCCCTGATGACCAGGTGGAGTTGCAGGATGGATGATAGGATTTGTCGGAGCCACACAGCATCTCCCTGTCAGAGCCAAGGGCAGGATGCGGGGCTCCTTGGTGTCTGTCTGATGTGGGTGCTTTTCCCAGACCTTGCTTGTGCTCTGAATGAGATTTGTGACCACTGGCAGGATTAGGTGCAGATCAGGAATTTCTGCTGGTGTCATGCAGTCATGACAGAAAGTCATTGACAAGTTTTGGGTGAGGGTTTTCTGTCCACCTGTACTGAGTGCTTCAGAGAGCTGCTGCCATGTCCTCCTCCAGGAGTCAGGGGCAGTAGCAATCTGTACGCCTCAGGAGATCTCCTTCATTTTATTTGATGATGTTTCTACCTGAAAAATTAAAACATACCATAATCTAAGTAAGTCCAATTAAAGTCAGTGCGTATTGTGGCCAACTTAGAAATGTTCCCTTTTCAGTGGTGAGATGATTGGTAGTCTGTCCTCTTTTTAGTTTTCACCAGATGGATCCACTTTCATGTTTTTAGGTGCTCCTAACGCCACCTGTGGAGTTTTTCCTGGTTTTAAGTTGCCATCAGCCAACAGGAAGAGTGTGCCCCTGAGTTAAAATTGTTTTACAAGGGTTTTTTAGGTGGAACCTCTAATAATAATGAAGTGGAAGCTTATCAATACATTATCTGTGCTGAACATACCTCTCAGTTATATCCCATCATTTTAATTGAGCTTGTTTTAATTGATTTGTGGACCCAGGTACACCCACTAAACCAGATGCCTCATGGTTCAGCATCTGTGCTGTCCTGGGTGCTTTGAGGAGTCTGTAACAGAGAGCCCTGGAAACACATCAAGGCCGTGGGTTGCTGTGTACAAAGAGCAAAGCTACCACTGTTGGTTTCACCCTTGGCATATATCTCCTTTAATCCAAGTTTGGGGGTGAAGACCCTGAGTTCATTTTGCAGAAACTGCTGTCACTGATGAATTGATTTCCATCTGTGTGCTGGTGCTGGCAAATGCATAGGTGGTGAAATCTGTCTGAAAGCCCCAGCAAGTATTTCCTGCAGAAGCAGGTTTCCACCGCTGCTGTGCTGTGTTGGTGTGCTTTAGCAGCCTGTGGTGAATGTTTGGGTTTCTGAGGTTTGGGAGAACCTAAACAGCACGCTGTGGCTGATGAGTACATGATTATCTCAGATGTGGTCCATGCTGGTGAGAAGGCAGGTAGGATGCTGCACGCATTTTCTGTTTTGAGAAGCCTTGTGCTGGTTGAAGGCATCTCAAAAACAAGTAGATATTGTTTCTTAGTTGTTAGTCTAGCTATAATTTAGTCTCTGGTCAGCCTAACCATGCATCCCAGATTGGTTTTTATGTCAGCTCTTAGAGATAGGGTGGGATTGGGTGATCGAAGCAGATTTTTATGATGGCAGGAGGAAGGTTTGGAGGCAAGAGGCTTTTCCCTTCACCATTGCCCTCATGACTGGAGAAGCTGCAGTGCTTTGTTCTCCAAAGCCTCCTGCAAATCCTCTTCCTTTGGTCACTGTACTTCTCAAGTCTAACTCAGCCTGATCCATGGAGAGTTTGAAAACTCTTGCTTTGAAAATTAGTTCCTGAAACCTGTGATGGCAGTCGTGACATTACGGGTGTTGTAACTGCGGGGTCCCCATCTGTCCAACGCCTCTCCTGGGCGGCTTTTCTGGGATGTGAAAATTGAAATGTTCAGTTCTGGGCACAGGTTGCAAGAGGTGGTTGGGGCTGGGGATGGAGGGCTGGGGCTTGAGGGGCCAAATCTCTTCTCATTGCAGCCTCCCCGGGGTGACGCTATATTGTGGCAGGGATGAGACTGAGCTTTGCAAAACCTACTTAAAATTTCACAGTTTCATCCACAGGTAGGTAATGGTAATAGCTATGAGGCAGCAAATGCACTGCTTTCCAGTTCTGCCTCCCTGGGATCCAAATTAGCTGCTGTCCTTGCAGACCTACCAGGCCAGCAGCTGCTCAGCAGAGAAGCTGCCGGGTGTACAGGGCTGCTGGGGTGCTGCTCTGCCTGGCCTGGTTTTCTGGGGAGGGAGAAAGGGAGAGGAGGGAGGGCAGGGAAAGGCTGCTCGTGTTCTGCAGGCATGGAGAAATACACACAAGGCTGGAGGAGTGTAAGCCGTAGTTTTTGGTGAATATTTAACCGTGGTTTCAGATTTTTCTTTCTAAGAACAAAGAAGAAAATGTTTCTTGGGTGGAGAATCATAAAGAAGTGTAAAGCAGTACTGGAAAGCAAGTGGTGGTTGTATAGAGCTAAAGCTTACTTGCTTTCTCCCGCAAAAAGCCTTTGTTTCCTTGCAGGTACTCCCCATCACCCATGGTACGCTTCTGTGCCAGATTAAACTGATGTAAGTCATCTCATTTCCTTGGATTTAGGGATTTCCTGGGATTGATTGATCTTTGCCTACCTCTCTCTGTGCTGAAGAAGGGTCAGGAGCTGGGGTGCTGTTTTCAAGGAGATGAGCTGGGCTGCCTCCCTGGCAGCACAGGGCTTTTAACCTGCAGGCTCTGAATTGGACATGCATAACAAAAGCACACTAACAAGCTCCTCTGTTTTTAATTACCTTGATATGACGTGAGTTGGAAACAGTGAGGCTTTACCACTCTTCCCTGTACTGTCCCTGGGGGAAAAATGTCTCTGATTGCTTAAACTTGGTTTTCCCTAAATGAGAGTTTACAAGCAATTGGGACACTTCCATCATTGCTGTAGCCTTTTATTCAAGATAATACTAAGAGACATCATAACATCACAGTGTCAGAGCAAACAAAGCAGTATGTAATTTTATCCCGTATTAATGCAGAGTGTCGCAGATGGTGCTATCATTAGACAGCAATCTATAAAAATGGCCCATGAGACAAAGCCCTGGCACAATTATTTATTCTTCAATTATTTATTCAGCCCTTTAGGATGTGTAATACTGACAGACAGCACAGAATGTACTGCCTACCAATTTGCAGATCTTGACTGACTGAGTCCTCCACCATCGATGGAATAAAACATGTATGGGGGGAGGGTGATACAGTATGCTACCTGTTTCTTTTTTGTCCGTTTTCCTGTTTACTGCATGGCTTTAAGGCTACCTCTTTTGAGCAACCGTCTCCACCCTGCTATTTATCTTTTTATTTCAGTTAATTGTGAGGAAGACTAGTGATATCGGCCTGAGGTTTTTAATCCCTTGCGTGGCTGGAGCCAGGGGTTGGTGTCCCCGCAGGGCTAACATCAGCTGGCCAGCCTTGCCGGGCAGCCTAATTGGGCTGCTCTCCCGCCAGCCCCGTCAATCCGGGGAGCTCTGCTCTCCTCACCAATTGACAGTGCTGTGGATTCTGCCTGGACCCCATGAGAAGCAGGATGGGACCCGCTGGTTTCCAGCTGGATTAATGGGCTTGTTTGGTTAAGACTCTCCAGCCTAAGACCGTGTCTGCTCCTGACAGCTATTGCCGTTGCAGCGGCATTTGCAGAGACGAATTTATCGCCTGCCAAATTTTTACTGTCTCTTTGCCGTCAAAATGATGTCACTGCCATCAAAAGGAGCACATCTGCCTCTGACTGTACCTTTGCCTCCCCTCTGATAAGACAAATGTTTCTGTGGTTGCCCAGTGAACCAGAATTGGGAACTGATCTTATTTAAAGCTAATGACTGGCCTAGGTGTAGGCTTCAAGTGACTATGAAATTGCTTAAGTGTCATTGTCCAAAATGACTCGCATTCATCTGGAATAATCCTCATAAGTAACTGTATTATGTTAATGGTAACTTTAATTCTGTAGGGTTTCTAGAATCCCAATAAAATGCAAATTTATTTGTCACCAGTGTTACCTTTCTCTTCCCAGTGTATGTTGGATAGATTCATCCCTTTGGCATCTGTAATTTCAAAGCTCCTGCCTCTGTACCAAAACACACCTGAAACTACTGCCCCAAATGTATCCTTCTGTATTGTTGGGTTGGTTTTTTTTTTTATAAAATAAATCTATAACGTTCCTTTCGAAAGCCTCCCTTGCCTTTCCCATAGCACTTCTTTTCATACCCATGATAAAAATGAACAATGGCCCTTTCACTCAGAAACACAATTTCAGTTATTTATAGATTATATTAACTGCATGTCTTTAAAACTCTAAAATCCAACCCTGCCCTTTTATTTGATGTTGAGGCTTTCTGGCAAGTCCTTTGTATGAAGCAGGCAAATTGTTGGCCAGTGTAAATGACCTCCTATTTTTTTAATTTACTGGTAAATCTATAACAAGTGGCTTGTAACTGACAAGATAAAGTCTCTAATTAGATTAATTTGTAATTTCTAAAGTACCTATTTAGAGAGTTAAGTTACCTGGTTTTCTTCCTCATGAGATAGGATCTCTTGGCTGTTTGCTGTCCTTTAAGTCATTTCTTAAATTTGCAACAGCCTTAGTCTGGATGTTAAAAGAGGATGGAGAAGATGTGTGGGCTGTACTGTACCTCTGCTGTGATCTAAGTCATCGGCCACTGCTTGATGGGACATTTAAATTGTATAGAAAAGAGCAGGTTTTGGTTCAGAGTTGGGGGCTGCTGTGCTGTCAACAAGCTACAAGCTTGGTGTTTAACCCAGGAAGCCTCCTACAGCTCCCAGCTTCCACCTAAGTTCCCTTTTCCAGCTGGCATGATGGAGATGTTGCCTGCTTCAGCATTCCCGAGACAGAAGCTCCAACCTGAGGTGTGTGTGCGTAGTGATGGTGTCCCTGTGCATGGCAGACTTTGTGTGTGCTGTACCCTGGGGACCCCTGGGGCTGTAATCCCCAGAGCCAGGTTCATGAGGTCTGCAGTGGGATCTGCAGCAAAGCTGGCAGGAGGGGGAAAGCCTGAGTTGCTCACTCCCTCCCATCACCCCAGCAGCCTGGTCCCAGGCCAGCTGTCCTGCAGGAGCGGGCTCACTGCTCGGGTGGCTCCACAGTTTAAACCCATTTAAGCCACCCGTCTGTTGTGTGGTCTCACACAAAGTGAAATTGAATGGGTTTAGATGGCAAGAGAGTAGATTTGGATTAGATATTGGGAAGAAATTCTCTACTGTGAGGGTGGTGAGACAGTGGAACAGATTGTCAGAGAAGTTGTGGATGCCCCATCCCTGTAAGTGTTTGAGTTCAGGTTGAACGGGACTTGGAGCAATCTGGTCTAGTGGGAGGTGTCCCTACCCATGGCAGGGATTGGAACTAGGTGACCTTTAAGGTCCCTTCCAACCCAAAGCATTCTATGATTCTATGAAATGGGTGAAAACCTCACCTCCTCATTGCTCTGGGTATTTTTTTGCCTGCCCCGCACTGTTTTTAGGTTAGAGAAGCCCCTGGATGGGGCTGGGACAGCAGGAGAGAGGGGAGGGCAGCAGCCATGGCTGTGCCCACCTGCAGCCAGCCCAGGCCCACCACTGCCATCAAGGTGGAGATTTTCCCCTTTTTGGGAAGTCACTTGCCGGTAAACTCCCCCAAAGGTTCCTATCCTCACCCTCCTATTTAAGGAACAACTAAATGAATTCATTGGGAGTGGGTGAAACAGCCAAGACTCAGTTCCCCCAACTCCATTTTTGGCATTTCCCCCAGGAGAGCTCTGCCATGGCTAATCCCCAGGGTCCTCCTCCCACCCACCTTCCCAGGCCCGAGGTGGGGAGCCAAAGCCGGATCCTTGGGATGTGACACTGCTCTGAAATACCCATTGCTACGGTTACCCAGGTCTGTTTGTCAGCTCTATTCAGTGCTGCTTAATCCCCCTTTGTGTCCTCTTTGGAATGACCAGCTGGGATTTTGCAAGTTGGTTCATGCCATATCCGCTGTCCTTGGGGAGAAGGAAGGTGAAACCCCACAAGAAAAGGCCTGGGGTGTGTGGGTGTGGTGCATGTGTGCTTCAACTTCGTGAGATGTTCATATAATGTTAAGAGGAATGTATCTGAGTGATACGAGCAGCTTGACTTAAGCAAAAAAATTTGTGGTGAAGCCTGAAAAATCTCTGCTGACACGCAGGCTTTAACCCAGGCAGTTGTGCCAAAAGATCCAGAAAAGGCTTAATGGCAGGAGATAATGCTGCTGTGTCAGCACACATTTTCAGCCCTAGCTGTGAATTTCCTGGCTTTTGTGTACTTGAGTTAAACCCTGATGTTAGTAGCCCATCACCCCCTCCAAATAAGTACCTTCAAACAAAGGGAGAATCAAATCCCAGCAGTTTGCTGCTTAAGGGGGGGAGACTGGTGGGTAATAACAACGTGTTCTGAGGCATGAACCTGATGAACAGGGAGAGCGATGTTACAGTCCACCAGTGACCTATTAAACCTGCAGTAGGTTGGGTCAGTGTGGACATTCCTAGCCAAACGTTACTGGAAAAATATAGTTTGTGGATCAATCGCTAGAGCTAACGAGTCCTTGGGACCCAGAGGTGCAGTCACCAGCAATATTTGTGCTGTTGCCGATAGCAAAGCATATGCGTGTGCTAAAAAAATAATCTATTTTTCTTAAATAATTGTTTGGTTGTACTTCTTTTAATGAATCCAGGCTGCAATGAAACACTTTCAGATTCATGATGACTGTATATGTAATCTAATTACTGTAGCAGCTTCCCTATTGCTTTTTTTTGTGTTTTGCTGTTCAGTCCTTGCACCCTGCGAGTTCCCAGGCAGGAGCCTGTGCTGCAATAACCCCTGTTACGTCCTGGGTGCTGGAAATGCTGTATGAGCTCCCGCAGTACGGTAACGGTGACACCTGGGGCACTGGCATGCTCAGGAAACACGATCATTCTGACAGCACCAAAACAAGGTGACAGATATTGGAAAGAATAGCAACATTTCAGCAACAGCGGCGTTTGGTTTTGAGACTCTGATGCTGTGCTGGAATCCATTAGGTCTGATCCCCAGGTGTCCTACTCCCTCTGTCTCCTCTAACATGAAACATTCAAGAGAAGGGAAAGGGAAATCGCTCTCTTGAACTTGAAGCTGTAACTGGTGTGTGAGTGAATCCACCCTTCTCGGTGTCTACGGTGAGAAAACAGACAGAAGCGTAATGTTCTTGGTAATCCGCCCTGTTTGCATGCCTTGAGGTAGCCCTGGGACAGCTGTGCTTCTCATGTGGTGTGTTTGCACTGTTTGCAGCCTGTCTGAGCTCAGCCATCCTGCCAGCCCCTTCCCTGAGCACTGGGAGAGGACCACAGGACTGGTGTGTCTGGGGGGCTGGTGCCAACCAGGGTTGATGCCAACCAGCCGCATCCTGGCCCAAGTATATACTTAGGGTGACGAGTGTTAAGGCTTAGTGTGGTCAGAAGTACAGCTTGGGGGTATCGGTTCTGCATTCTCAATAAGCTGGACACGTGAAATGAAATGCAGACTTGCTTTGTGCAAAGTGGGTGTTCTGGATTTGTGTGATAGTTGCTGGAGAGAAATGCACGCTCCAGGATGCAGTTCTTCTAATGTGGCATGAAAAAATAGATCAAATGACTCAGGCCCTAAAGTTTGACCAGGAATGCTGCAGAGAGGCTAGATGACTGCCTCAGATTGTAGTTACTCAATGAGGATACAACTTGTACCTGGATTAGAATGAAAATGGGTTTGGGTTTGTGCTTAAAGCCAGCCTAAGCAGAGGTGGTGCTTTCATGGACAAAAAAATATTTCTGTTTCCACTACCTGTGGAAAAGCTACATACTGAGCGTGTCTGGCAAATGAATGGCTTTCCCTGCTGCTTGTTTTGGATGTTGCACTGGGGCAAAGTTCAAAGGTACCGTTCTGCCTTCTTTTGGCATTAGAAATTACCCCTTTTTTTTGCCCTTGACCTACGCTGGCAGGCAGGCAGCCACACTTGTGGGCATGTAGGGCCCCCATTTGCCCTCTTGCTTGGAATTGTCGTGATGCCCTTGCTACTTAGTGGTTTTGCGGCAAATGGTCTGTAGGAAATAGAGTGGGGCCATCAATCTGTTACAAGTCACAGTTTCTGTGAGGATGTTGATTTGTAGAGCTGATCTCTAAAAATTGCTGATCGCCGAGGTTGCATACATACTGCAATGAGTGATGCGTGCAGTCCACAGTGAGGAATACAGTACAGGACCCGTGAAATTACAGCTCATCAGATGAATCTGCCTTTTTTTAGCAAGGTTTGAATGCTGCGTGGGAGATCTGTGCTATGGATAGTTAGTTGTTCTTTTAAATCACCTTTGCCCCCGGGTTGCTGAGCCGAGCCTTTGGTCCCAATTTCCTCCTCCACCTTCCCATGGAGAGGAAAGAATTTCACCTTCCGCAGTTAGACCTGGGTTCAGGTAACACCCAAGAGTGCACCAGAGCTCCTTAGGATAACTATGAAGTGACTGCCCTGCTTTAATACTGAAAGTTCTAATTAAAAAGCCCTTTTCTATGCAAAGCAGCGACTGTGTGCTTTTGCATACATAGCTGGTTTGTTCTGTGGGTGTCCGTGTGCTCCTCCTTGAGACACACCATTTGGAGAGGGACTGATGGAGCTGACCCAGCTGTTCAGAGGCTGCTGCAGCCTCCGGCGGGGTTTTGGTCTGGAAAACTTCAGTTCCCTTTTACCCAGGGAGTTCACAAGACCATAAGCTACCAACACCGTCAGGAGTGAAGAAGGAAATAGAGTGTCCTTTTTTTCTGCTGAAACTGATACAAACTCAAACCTCTTCTTTTACCTTTCAGGCAGAAAATAGCAAAATGTGGATGTTGAGTGTGTCTCTGAGTCAAACATACACCTTCTACTTCTTTTGTCCAGCGGGCCTCCAACTTGTGAGTCATATGGAGAGTATAGATATTGTACATAGCTGCCATGTAAACATACAGGTTGTGTTCTCAGTAAAACCAGAATACACGAAATAGGAAAGTGAAGTTTATTCCACATTACTCTGCTTATGCCAGTTATGTATATACTCTAAAAGCACAGTTAGGCCCATTTTTATTATTTTTTTTAAAGAAATGTAATATCTATTATTTTTAAAGAAGTGTAGTATCTGTTTTACTTTACCCCCTTAGCTGAAATATTACAAGTAGATTTTATGGCTAAAATAAGGGGGAAATTTTGTCATTATAGGTAGGTATACAAGGTTTATTTTTTTGCAGAAAAAGAAAGCAGATGAACTGGGGGAAACTATTCTCTTTGAAGATTTTAGTATAGCGTCGTGGTTTTCACTATTGACTTCTGTCCTGTGTGGCTCAGTTTTCTCTGGGTGGTGGTGGATTCAGGCTTTGCTAATTGCTCTGGGGCATAGTTGATAGCCTGCCTGGGAGCCAGCGCCACACTATGCAGCATGGGGAATGTGTCATCTAAATATATAAGTAGATAAAAATAATTAAAAGAAAGCGGGACAGCAAAATAAAGTGAAATCTTAAAAAGGGTGGGGGAGGAGGCAGTAGTGAGGGCACTCTTTTCTCAGTTTCTCCTTTTCTTCAAGGTTCCTTTTGATGAAAAGGATGAGTATGGGAACCTTGTAGTGGTCCTCAGTGCAGTTTTCCTGCATTGAGCCACAGGTTTTAGAAAGTATCTTGCTGACAGTCCTAAAGAAAATTGTAGTTTCTTGAGATGGCTTGAAAAAAGTGCCATTTAATGGGGATAATATTACAGAGCCTTAAGGATGAACCATGGTGTGTTGTTCAATAGCTGAATTTTTTCAGGCAGATACAAGTCTTCATTTAAGAGAGCAATGCTTCTGGGCCATGCAGAGAAACTTCCAATAAAGGTTTTAATCTGTGGGAAGCTAGATTTCCTCTGTGTTGTGTGAGACCTAGATGTCACTTAAATCCCATGTATCTGCTGAAATACTTCATAGGTGGATTGAAGTAGCATGTTGGCTTCAGGGCAAACCCCTGCCCTTGGAAGGGTTTCTTCCCTGGGAATGTTGCAAGGAAAAGCTGAGAACTAAGTGCCTCAAGTTCATTTGGTCAGTCACTTGACTCTCTTGCATGAGCTGCAAGTGTTTTGGGGGAAGTTGGGGTGTGGGTGAAGAGGGGACCATGTACAGGGGGAGTGGGGTGGGAGAGGGAAGGAGGCCAGTGTTTGAGCTTGAGTGGGCTGTGAGTGGTGTGATGCTTGCGGGAGGATTACAGCACTAAGGGCTTCAGTATCTCTGAAATGAGAAAGAGTCTGGCATATTATTGTGCTCACGTTCCTGAATGAAACTGTTTTACAGTGGTTCTGCTAAAAGGTTTTAGCACCAGAGAGAAAATGGGAACGTTTCAATTCTCTTTACAAGGATAGTCTATTTGCATTAATTCTTTTGTGTTGCATTGAAGGGAATTTCCTGGCAAAATGTCATTTGAAAGGATTATTTCAGAGTTTAAATGTGTCTTGCCAATCCCTTCTTTCTTTTCTTCACCTCCAAGAAGAGCAGGGAAATGTATGCTGAAATAAATGTTGGCTTCTTAGCTATTTAGGGGCATATGAGTAAAAATTAATTCAAAAGAACTTAAGACTTACAGAATGGAAAACGTTTGCTCCCACAGTTCATTGCAGCTGAAGAAAACAGTTATATTTACATCTCCACTTTTCACTTTCTTGTTTGAGGTGCGAGGACACATTTTTACAGCCTGAAAAAAGGTAGGAGCATGGCTTGGATGGTCGTGTTTATTATCTAGCCTTATCCAGGCCTCCTTCTCTTCCTGTCTACAACCCTTGTGAAGTTGTTTTTATTGAGGTTTCAATGTATGTGAATTCTGCAAAGCAGTGATGAATTGAAAGTGAGTAATAATTTAGCACTTGATTTTGAGTAGTACTCTTGACACAGTGAAATTAGAGTTTTATTGCATTCTATTTTTAATACATTTAAAAAAGAAAGGAAGATAATTGACTGATTCTCACTGAATTTTATAAATTGCTTTATAACTGTTAGTGGTTCCACAAAGAAATAAGCTTGAGTGAGGCATAGCAGGATCTGCTCTGACTTTGGCAGAAGATAAGCGGTGCTGCAAGATGTACTTTTCACAGATGCTGTAGTCTGGACAAAACTTCATCATAGGCTGTTCCTAATTTCTCATCCATTTATAACCATATTACATTTTTATTATAATTGCTTATAAAGAGATGGAGCAATCAAGAATATTGGTATTTTCTACTGTGACTCAGCAAGTAAGCTAGGTGGGAATTGAATACCATCTAACCTGTTGGCTCTATCAACCTAAAGCCATAGTTTGGGAGCTGTATATTCACAGTCATCTGGGTTTCCATTCTCTCCTTGTATCCCTGCTGATACTGCAAAGTCAATTGTTGGTTTTGCCACTGCCCTCCTTTGCTATATTCAGTAAACAAGGATTGAGAGCGGGCTTGAGTAGCACATTTGGTTCTTGAAAAATATCTTAAACTTGTTTCTTTATTGATGTTCACCTGTGATTACTTTTCACCTTGTGGTGGAGATGCAGCAGCAGTTCTGATGAGAGAAACAGTAGCAGAGAACCCTCCAACTAATAAGGTCATGGGATCCTTCAGAGGTAAAACTCCTGTCCTACCAAAAACATCCCCTGGTGGGTAAGTGTGCTCTTCTCATCCAAACAAAATGTATACTGTAATCTGCGTGTCCATGTTAATAAAAGGTTTTCCTTGTGGGAAACTGCCTGAGAATTTACCTCTGGTCCTGACATTCAAGTAAGGTGTCTCATGCAGTGTGCCCAGGCCTTTACATTGCCAAAAGAGATGACTTTGGGACTTTAAGTCAGCTGACAGAACAGTTACTTTGGGTATTTTCTTTTACAAAAAGTTCTTTCTTCTCATGCAATATATCATAATTTCCTCTACAAAATAAAGGACATCAGCACAAATACAAAGATGCATTTTCTACTGACACAGACGTGGGCCTGTTGACTAATACCCAGGAGAGAGCACACTGTCCATTTTGCTTGTGATTTTTACAAAATATTTCCTCAGCACAAGGAAAGAGAGTAAAATATTAGCTTGGAAAGCCTGAAAACCACACTGACAGGCTTCTGGTGCAGCAGCCACCTTGCGTAAGCACGAGGCCAAGATTTTTCGGCTTCTGGGTCAGGTCTGTAGAGACTGGTGCTGGGAACCATAAATCAAGGTTATTTAGTAACATGGTGGCTGTTAAACTTCATTTGCTTTTCATTTTGTGCTTATCAGAAAGAGCCATATAGAGCTGAATAAACAAAAAAAATAATCCTTAATTTTAGGAGCAATTATTCTCAAAAAGCAAAAAAACGGCAAACCAAAGGAAACTATGCAAAATACAGTTTTGTTTCCAAGGGAAACAGTAATGAGAAAGAGTTAGGTCATTGTGGAAAGAAAACCACATAGAAAACCTTTTTTAGCAAGGACATGGAAACAGAGCTTATCTATTCAGGCAGCTTTGCCTAATAGATAAGGCGCTGGATTGGAAGAGGGTTCAAATCCCAGCTCTGCTGGAGAATTTTTGTCAACTTGGACCTGTCAGTTTGTGTCCTTGTAATTTCTTTTTGCAAAGTGAAAATAATGCAGTCTGGCCTCTGAGAAGTGTTCCGAGTAAACTGGAGGTGCTTGTGTGGCCCACCAGTATGGTACAGTGCTAGCACCCACCTGTGCAGGCACTTAGGATTTGAGGGTTGCAGTTGTGACAGGTTGTCCTGCTTGCTTGTATGTCCTGACTGAGACGCCACTTAATTTTTCACGCTCCCTGAAGGACACTGTTGTTAGCAATCAATAGCCACACTCTCAAGAGACTCTGTATGGTGCAAAATGCCTCCTCTCCTTACCAGCAGCTTCAGAGAAATCAAGTAACTTTGTTGGTCACTTCAGTCCCTTTGAGCCAAGGCCCAGATGCTAATTAATGAAGCCTTGTAGCAGACTTTTGGAGTGTCTCAAGCATTATCGCAGCTTCTCAGGTGGTGAATGAGGCATGGGGAGGTTGGCTGGCTGGCTCAGGGTTATACAGCTGTGTGCACAGGTGGATACAACCCCAAACCCAGCCTCTTTGGTTCAGCCTGTCTGAGGATGAGGTTTAATGTATTTCACACTACTAAACCCAACCTATAAGGTCTGGGTCAATGTTAGAATAAGTGTTATCGAAGAGCTGGAGAATTGGAAGAGATACCGGGGCTTTACTTTGTGAGTCAGGGGTCTTCAGGACCACAGAAAATGAAATCCGGTGTGCTTGATGTTACAAAACCTAGACTTGCTAACACAGTGCTGAGCCAAACCCAAACTGATGACCGTCAGTGCTTGTTTTCAGTTTTCAGTATAATGCTGCAGTCTCCGTTTCCTGTTTTTCTGGTATGGAGTGCTTTCTGTAAGCTGCGGAGCACCTATGGCATGGTGGCACGGTGATGGCAGAAATCCACATGCTGACAATGTCACTGGTACAAGTCCTTGAAGTCCGTGGCAATGTTGGGAGATCCAGCGGAGAACATCTGTTAGAAAAAGGCCAGGCACATACTGGTGGACCTAACCTGTTACCACAATTGCAGACCATGGGAGGGTAAAAATAATTGAATGACATTGTCTAAGCTTTTGTAAAGCCTATTTAACTTCAGCATCCAATGAATTTTCACAAGGAGTGAGTCCAAAGAAATGCAACACCTCAAAGCCTTCAGTTAAAACAGAGGTGTCTTTAAGACTCATGTTTCAGTATCCCAGATTTCTTGTTTCTTAAGGCGCGAAGGTAAAAATTATCTGAGAAACCCAGTGTTGCTCCCCTACCCCTGAAGTCTTCCAGGCCTACTTTAAATCTCCTGAAGGAGCAGAGAAGTATGGGCAATGTTTTGGGAAAAAACCTCAAACAACTGCTAGAAAAATAAACTTTGTTTCCCAGTGTCTTAAAGGTGGTCACCAGTCACTGCGTCCACCAGTGTTCGTAACAGCAAGAGCACCTGCACAGGGTTATCCCCGACCCTGCATAGCCCCCCATTCACTTCCTGCATGTGTGCTTGACAAGCTGGAAACCATTAAAGGGTGCCCAGGTTCCTCCTGGAGTTTTGACTGCGGTAAATCAAAGCCAAACAGAGGCTTTGTGAGTCTTCTATTTCAACATCTTTTACTTTTAAAACGGTGGTGCCGGATCATTGGTAGTTATTTTTTCTTGACAGGTTTTTTTTTAAAGTGTAGTCATGGTTTAATTGGTTTCTAAGTGAGAGAAGTAGTTGAAATCTGCCTGTTATGAAGAGGGAAAATACTGTGGTTTCATCTGTCAGTGAAAACCAATGAAAATTGATGTAGTTCTCTTTAAGAGCCTGTTAATTCCTTTGTTAACCAGTGCAGTCCCAAACAAAATATGACCAAAACCTTCTTGTTTGTATTGGCCACAGCTTCTGGTATCATCGGAATATGAGAAAAAATGCTTCATATTGACCCTTGTGCAAAAGCCAATGTTTAAGTTGCTGGTGACTTCAAAATGCAGTCACTCCCTACATAAAAAATGTACAGTGGAAAATAGCAGCTCAGCCATGTGGAGAAATAAAGCCAAAAGAGAGAGTATATTTTCAGTAGCAATTTAGTGCATGATTGATCTCACTGATGGCAGTACTGTAGTGTTCATAGCTGAGTAAGCCCACCAGCAACAACTTGCTTGTAATGTGTGTATTGGAAAAATGCAAAGAAAATAAATTAAGTTTTAAGTAAAATTTACATTTGTATTAGAAAATCAACATGTTAAAGTTTAGCATGCTTAACATTTTATGAGAGTTAATTCCCTTTCCAAAATTGCTCTGTTTATGTGTTTGTTTTGCTTTTTGTTCTGACTCTTTTCTGTATCAGTCTGTCTTGATATCTCTGTGTATTGGGGATTTTTTTAAGATTAGCACCTGAAAGGCAAAAGCAATGATTTCAGTTTCAGTTAACTTTGCCCCGTGTGTTTTTTTTGTTTTTTTTTTGTTTTTTTTTTTTATCACAGTGCTTCCTCCCTTCCCATCAACCTTTCTGGTAAGACAGCTGATAAAGTCATGCAGCATTTTTACCTAGGGATGTCCCAAAGCAGTTGTTGCCTGCCTGGGTTATGTGAAGGAGAGGCCATTAAGGCAAAGGATGGTGTGAAAGACTGGTCGCACCTACGATGACAAGGGACCTCTGTTGTGGGAACAGCTATGAAGCAGGGTGTTGGTTTAAAGGACTGTAGCCACAGGATGTCGGCTGCGTACTCAGGGCATGGTTCGTGGTTGAGTTCTGACTTGGGTTTTTACAAGCACAAGCTCATTCTCCCTGATGATGCGAAGAGAAGCTTTTAAGCTGAAGTCTTTTACCCTGTGGAAATTTAAATATGAAAGCTGTCAAAACCACCTGGCAGTGGGTGAGAGAAATTTCCCTTCTCGCCCTGACCTCTCTTTTACAGTAACTGCACTTTCACATATGCTTCTGAACAGACACAGTAATCGTAAGGACGGTGTTCAGAAAGGGTCTGGCAGAGGTGGGCAGCCACGACGGACGCCTGTGCTTTTCCTGCTCTCCCTTGAGTGCTTCCCTTTGTAATGAGGGTGCTCAGAGCAATGGGCATCCTTGAGCCTGGCACAAACGACATCTTTATATTGGTTTAGCCTTTGTCCAGAGCACAGCTTTTTTTTGCCATCCGAAGCCAAGCAGCGGTTCTTACTTTCCTAGTCATGCACACCTTCCCATCACCTGCAAAGAAGAAATTTGAAAACAGTTCTGGTAGTAGCACCGAGTCCTGCATTGAGGCAGGAATGATCCACTGTCATGGCCAGCAATGACCCTTTCCCTCAAGCTCCTTGTGCTGCTCTGACAGTTCTCTGTTCCTTGTCTACAAACCTCCAGAAATCAGGCCACTGAGCTAAATTTCAGGTCCTTTAACATCTGTTAACACCTGTGTTCACAAGACTTAATATGGTCTGGCAGGTTGATTTCTGCAAAATCTGGCTTCTCTTTTGGTTTTATCAGTGGTTCCATTTGGCTGAAGGCATGTTGGTGGTTATCTGCTCCCTCTTTGGGCTTTTGTGCACCACTGAGACGTGGTGCATCTTGCTGCAACCTTTTAAAATGCTACTGCTGTCAGTTGTTTATAGCTCCGCTGGAAGACTGGCTTGTAGAAGGGTTAGTGAACCCCTCGTGTGCATCTGTATGACAGCTTAGCTTCTGAGTTGTTGTCCTAAATATTAGTGTAACCTGCTAATAAAAATAGGTTAGCCCCCAAATCCAGACAGTAGGATGGAGAGGCTAAGGCACAGCATGCCTTCCCTTCTGCTGGGAGTGCACACGTGTTCAGGCATGGAGTTTGGCTCAGATCTGAGTTCTTAGAAAAAGATGTCCTGCTGTCTTGTAGGTCTCATGGGATCTGGCAGAGGTGCGACTGAGCAAGTAGCAGCCTTGAGCTGCTCAAATGAACTGAGCTCTTCCTAAGCAATGAGGCTGGTATGAACCTGATCTGCAGCTGGGGTACAGCAGGCAGTGAGGACAGGAAGTGTTTGGGTCACTGGATGGAGGACATACTTGAGCCTGATCCTTATTTGTAGGTACAATAAAAATTCAGACAATATTGTCTGAATGGACCCAGTGTTATCTCAATCCGGACAGCCTCAACTTTGACATAACCTTCTGTATTTTCCTTTTTGGTTATATTCGGATGTTTTTTATCTTACTAAACTTTAGTTTTATTCTGAGTTTGGGTTTGTTTTTGGCTTTTTTTAACTGCCTGCAGTGGTTATGCTAGTATCTCTGGATTAATAACACTGCTTCAGTATTTGCATAAGGGCCTTATATATTTCAGTTCCACTTGGGAGGATGTAGATATCTAGCTTTTGAGCATGTATTAAAATATCATTGTGGGTTATAAATTGTTGTTATAGGCTGTTCATATAGTGCCTTAAGATTTGCATGCTCTAGACTGATAAATGAAATGAGTGATCATGTTCTGAGTAAATTCAGGCTCCCTATCTTACTGTTGTTCCTTTGCATAAGGGCAGACGTGATGTTCCATGTTGGATTTTGCATGCATGGTGTGTGCAGCTAACCTTGTTTCATAATAATTTACTGTAGAGTACTTTTATTGTGAGGTGTTGTCTTGTGGCCTGGGAACAGCAGGGTATTTCAGCCTAGTTAACCCAGTGGCAGTAGTTCTTCAAGACGGTGCTCTCAGGTTGAGAGGCCATGGTTTGTACAATGGGCTTTGGGCTGTGTTCAGTTCTTTTTGTGTTATTTCCTCTTCCTTTTACTCATTTATGACTGCCATGTCATTTTTGCTCTGTGAAGAAGAAAGTGAGTTATTTCCATTGGGAGGTATCTTCCTGTGCATGAAGAAGTAGCTTTGAGTGTTTCTGTTTCCTGCTGCTACACTTCTATCACTGAATCAGCTCCTGTTTTGCTTATACAGTCTCTGTTTTCAGATGTGCCAAACAGGGCAGTGGTGAGCTGCACAGAATATTATATACGACATGCTCATATATACCTCTTCCAGTGTATAAAGTAGACTTAAAGCTGCTTGATGTGGCTGACAAATCTGGGTGAGTGATGACTGTGTGCCACTGGTATATCCCAAAAGCAGGGTGCCCTGGTGCATGCTACTTCCATCAGTAATTTCTTCCAGTATCTGTAAGACGTGCTGAGATCTGTACATGGAAATGTATAACATCTGTGTCTGAGATGTATAAGTTACCTGTTAACTCTGTATTGCCCTGAGTTAGTCCTCTGAAATTTGAATACCTTGTCCTGAGTGGGCAACCAAGCTCCTGTTCTAGGCAGTGAAAAGAGAGAGCCGCTCCAGAGGGTGGTTGTGCTCTCCACAGGTTGTTATTCACATATTGCTGTGGCCATGGACAGATGGTATAAACTGGGGTTTGGGGTAACACATACGTTTCTCTTGACTCAGAGACCCTGGGTTAGCTGACTTAGAGTGTCTACCTTTCAGATGGCTCAAGTTAGGTGTCAGGAGACCCATCCTGAATGTCTCACTCCAGCTCTGGATCCCTAATGAAGCTCCTGAACTTTAATTAACAGTGGTGTCTCTCATCATATTATTTTCAAGTATAAGCTGTGGGTATTGTGGCTGTAATTGTGTCTTATTTTGAGACAACTTTAAGTACCATTCCTCTTGCCCAGCCTAATTGCATTTCCAAGCATTTGCCCTGTTCAGTGGAGCTTTTCTTAGAGAAGCTCATGTGGAACGTGTGGAGCTTCTCAGAAAATGAACAGAAGGAGATTCCTGAAACGTCTGTTGTGAAGGGAAAGAGGAGCTTTTTCTGTGAAGAATGTACCAAAAATTAACAGACCTAAAGCAAATTACCATCTTAAATGTGCTGCTTTTGGGAGTTTTCAAAAGACCAAAGGAGATCATGGAAAACAAATCATTCTGCTAATGTAGGACACAGCTTAGTCCATGAAAGTTATTAGGTTTTGGAAAGTTTTTGTAATCATGTCAAACTCCTTACTAAACCATCTGGACCTTTTTTCCTTTCTTGGCTTGGTTAATGTGTGTAGCCTCTTCTATTTGGCATGAATAACATGGGGGCTAATAGAAAAGGCTTTCTCTGGAGAAGGCAGAGGAGACCTTTTCCAAAGATCAGTTTCATCAATCATAGGATCATAGAATGGTTTCAGTTTGAAGGCACCTTAAATATCATCTTGTTTCAACCCCCTTGCCGTGGGCAGGGACACTTCCCACTGGACCGGATTGCTCAAAGCCCCATCCAGCCAGGCCTTGAACAGTTCCAGGGATGGGGCATCAGAGGCTTGTCTGGGCAATCTTTTCCGGTTTCTCACTGCCTTCATAGTTAAAAATTTCTTCCTGAAACCTAATATGAATCTACCTTCTTTCAGTTTAAAACTGTTACCCCATGTCCTGTCACTATATTCCCTAGTAAAAAGTCTCTCCCTAGAGTTTTGCCCAACTTCGGAAAATTGCAGAATCTCAAGGAGCTGATGTAGTGAAGGAACAAGAAGGAGTCATGTTAAATCGGATGCAGGTGCAAGAACATAGCTGAACTTTGTTCAGGGAGCCATTTCTATGAGTCATATGCATGTGTCTGCCTCCTAGCAGCCCAAAAAAAAGGTACTTTAAAAACTCTATTATCTAATTAAGATAACAAGGCATTTGAGGAAGGATCTTTCCCATCTGGATTGTTTTATTGGATCAGCTAAATTGTATGACTTGGTTAGCTGTAGTCTGCCTCTATTGAAAGCTACAGCTGGTGGAAGAAGATGGAAGAGGTGTCCTGGAGTGAGCTCCAAATTGCAAAATTCAGATCCAGATCTTTTGCAGCTCTGAAGTTACAGGAGTCTGGGAACAAGGTATGTCTTTCTTTTTCCTACAGTGTTGTTGACTTGTTATAGATTCATCTTGCTTTCAAGTGGCTGGGTTCTCTTCTGCAGTTGTCGAATTTCAGGGTAAGAATAATGGAGGGGAAGTAATTGTGTCCTGAGCTTATACGGATCAAAGCCATGTCTGTGTATGGGAGTGTACGTGTTCTTCATTGTCTCCTGAGGAGAAGCCAGATTTCATGTCACGTGGCATAGGAGTGGGGAAGAGGTGCCGCTCAGGGATGAGAGGCAGCGTATATCAATATGCCCAAATATATACTGACAAATGCATCCGATGTCCCTGTCAGAATAGAGTCTTCTCCCTGAGATAGAGGGCAGCTGTCTGCTGCTGACTTGAGAGGTGTTTATGAGCAAATAAATCTTTGTCGTCTTTCCATCTGCTAATGTGGATGTGCTAAATCGGTGGAAAGAAGTAGGAGGAAGGCGCAGGAGCCCACCTGCCAATGACAGTGTTTCTCCCAGATCCTCTTCTCCATCATCAGAACTGTTATTCTTGCCACTTCTAAAATGTTGGTGGTAAAGTACCCGGAAAGGGAAGTGTTGGATTTCTAGATACTAAGTCAAAGTATGATCTGTGTAGATTATTTCAGTGGTTGGACTTGATGATCTGAAAGGTGCTTCCAATCTGGACAATTCTATGATTCTGTGATTTTTAAAGTAATATACATAGTATGGCCCTAGACACCAATGAAAAGGCAAATGCACCTGCCAAGGAAGCTTTTTGCTTGTTTGCCCTGTGGTTTGTGGTCTGCTAATTAGGTCAATTGGTTTGTTTGAACTATACAGAGATTTGTTAAAGAGCAGACTTATAAAAGACGGCATGGCCATCTCCCCACAACAAGATTGCGATTCTGAGTCATGATGTTCTTTGCTGATTCCTGACTGTATTGTTACAAGCCAACATGATGCCTGCTGGTTCCCTTTGTAGAAACCTGTAATACTTTCGATAAATGCCAGAAGTCAGGTGTAGAAGACTGGAAATTAAAATATTCACAGGTTTGCAACTGCTTGTGGATGGAATGAGGTTTGCTGCTTTCAGTCAGAGAGAGACTTGGTATTTAATTTATAAGAGATTATTCCAATTAAAATGCTTGTTGTTTTGCTTCTCCTTTTGTATTGGAAAATGCAGAGCCTGCCCCGTAGAAGTTCCCCATGGCCACATCAGCACAAATATATCTATAGTTTTTCCTTCTTCATAGCTCCTCACCACTAATTCTAAAGCCCTGGATCACCAGTGTTTGACTCTACCTACAGTAAAGATTTCATCTGCATTATTCTGGAACTTCTCTTTTTCTCCAAGGTCTGAACTGCCAAGGCTTTGTCAGATTAGATGGAAAGAGAAAACTTACGGTCATTAGTGGGGTCTCTTTTAAAGTTGAGGACCAGGGACCATGATCTGGCTACGTTCTCTCAGTCCTCCTTTACCCCTACATCTAAAACAAAAACTGGTGCATTCTTGCTGCCAGGGAAATTTAATTCCTTGGCATTCCACAAGGTTCCTTCCTCCCACTGCTGGCAGTTCAGAAAATAGCCTCCTATTAGGGATGATCGTGCTGTTAAGGATGTTCATGTTATATGGTCCTTAGCTGTGTTAGTAATTTCCTGTGATGAAATACAAGACCAGTATTGTCAGATTTGGGATACATTGCTTAAAACATGAAGTAGCTGATCCCTCCAGGGTTGCACAAGAGGGAAAGTGCCATCCGTGCCCAGTGGTGAGTGTTTATAGGATTGATACTTTGCCATCAGTGCAAAGGTTTGAAAGTTCCTTTTGTGCAGTTACTGCATTTTTGTATTTTTGTAATTGAATCCCTCTATTATTCTTAAAAATACATTAAGAATTTCTCTTTTGCTAATTAAAAACATATTACATGGTTTTAGACCAAGCCAATTGGTGCAAGCTTTTTTAAATTGAATACTTTAAAAATTATTTTCAACTGTTTGCAGGAAAGAAAATGGGTAAAAAGGAACTATTCTTGTTTTGATACTTTTTTTCCCCCCTTGTAACTTTGACTACAGATTTTTAGGTTTGGTGGTTCTTTAAGGAAAAAATTTAGTTTTGTCTTGGTACAAAAGATTAGTCTGTTGTAATTATTAGCCAGAAGTTTGTGCAGTGAAGATGTTAACCCATGAGATAATCTGTTTGGAGATGCTGGAAAGGAATTTGTCTTGTTCTACATCTTCTAGAAAGTAAAGAGGGTAGTGAATGTTGTTTGGAGCCTCTCAACTTGTTTTTGTGATCATTAATTTAACATTAATTCTTTATCTTCTGTTGCTACCTTTAAGGTGAATTTTATGTATCATTTTTATATGTCTTTTAAAAACCCACCCAGTTTTATAGTTTTGGTGGTATATTTCAGATAGACTGTTCAATAGGAATGTGTAATGATATCTTTGCTTTGTGGCTGATTTGGTTTTCTGGTTACAGTAGTGCCAGAAGCCAAAGTTGATGAAAGTTTGAAGTTCCTGTCACCCCTTAGCCCTTGATGAATTTGAATTTATATTCAAACTGGGAATTTCTGGAGCACAATTTTTTCTAGGCCATCCATTTGAGCCTCTTCTGGCTTTCTGAGGGTTCAGCCCTAAGTGAAGTGACTGTGACAAAATCCATCCTCTGGGGTTAGGGGTGGAAAGGAGTTCTTGTACAATGAAAGGGAATTCAGTGAGAGGGTCTGATTTCTCTCCAGAGAGTTCATTACGTTTCCTAGCAAAGGCCAGATACTTGTTCCTAAAAACTGTTAATTGGATTGAATATGCTTGCAAACAATCATGGGGATAGTAACAAAGAACTGGTGGAGTGGATGGACAATGCCTTGTTCTGAGCTTCAGGAAAAATGACAGTCCCGTGCTCATTATGAACTGATGGGGTGTTTCTCCATAGTGAAGGTTGCAAGTAGTTTCCCATTGTATTTTGTTTCATCAGGTTATTTGTTTGGCCGTATGAGAAAACTTGGGTTTGAGGATGTCTTTTGTAAGCTAACTTTATTTTTAACAAAGCTTTTCTTGTGTGTTTTCAGTACTAATTGAGGTCCATCAGTGGCTATATGATTTAATGCTATTAATAGGAATCTGTGAGCACAAACAAAACAGAACGCTATAAATCACAGCATGTGCAGAGAAATGTAATTCTCTTTCTGTGGAGAGGTAAAGAGCAAAATTACTGAGCTGTATTATATTGCGTACCCTGCAGGTCATCCAAAGAACTGGGATTTCAGATTTATCCACTTTTATAGAATAATGCCACATAAACAGAGTAAAGTATAAATATCAGTGATTTCTGTGTTTCCTGTATGTGGCCATAACCAGTGCTGCTGTTGTCAGGGAGTCAGAGCTGCTTACCAAGCTTCTGCGTGCTCACACAGGGGTATACTGACAGTAATTTAGTTGAGCACATTTGGTGGCCGATACAGTTGTAAAATAATTGAAGATAAGTTGTTTTTCAATTGTCCACCTGCCTGTGATTCCAGTAACCATGGTAACTTGTCCATGATCTATGGAGATGCTGTACTTTTATTGGGACAACCTACTTTTTATTTTAGTGTCAAATAGGTGGCAACTCTGCAGAAGTCTTTTCATGAAGATAGTGAGAACTGCCATGCAACTACTGGTCTTGAAGGGGCACATGGAATATGGCTTTATAATCTGATTTATTTTCAACATGCTATATTTTAGTGTATTGACTATTTAAATGATCTTTTTCTCCCTTTGCTATCAAGTTATGTTTTAAATTTAAAAAAGAGATAGAGCAAACATATTCACAGACATATGCCAGTAATGGTCGCAATTGAATAGGTGTTATTGCCTGTCTTTTCTCTTTTGACCTTGTTAGCTAGAAAATCTAGGATGACATCTCAGACTAATTGTATTACTGGATTGTATGTGTTCTACCTTGCTGAGGGATGTCTTTCGATGTACACAGAGATTTAATCATCACTATATCTCTTGACACCATTTCAAGAATGGTGGAGAACAGAAGTGTGCTGGTTTTTAAGCTGTTGTCAACATCTTCACAGTCCATGGTAATCCATAATATTATATAAAATTCCACGGTGGCATATTGAGAGCTACTACCAAGACTCAGAATAGGAAAAAAAAAATTGTAGAAGGAAGGAAAGAAGCTGTGGATGGCAGGTTATTTCTTCTTGGAATAACGTGCCAAAAATGTGTATTTTATTGCTTCTCTTTGCATCCTCCTGTTACCTTATATCAGAACTACCTACTGTATCTTGTATGTTACGCCTTCCTGAAGGGAAACCAATGCTTTGTGCTAATACCAGCTGCTGAAGGTGGTGAGATGCTAACTCATGGTAGTCCATGTGCTGTTTCCTGCTCTGCACTCAGGATTTATGGAAGAGGAAGGTAGTTAGTTGCTCTAATGGTAAACATGCAGAGAGTACCCAGTATGGGGTGGATGCAACCAAATGTCTAAAGAGCAGAGCAGTTCTAGCAGCTGACTGGGATCAGCTCTGAAGAACGTACAGGAGGTAAGCAGGGCTTCCTTTAAAAAAGCCAAACCAACAAAGAACACATTTTGGGTAGATTGCAAGTCATTTACTTAAGTTTGTATTAGGAAGAAGTGAAAATTTGTATTATTGACATTATAAATTCCTATTTTGAATACTTGGGATGGAGGAATAGGGAAGAAACAAGTTAGGAAACCTCCAACAAAATAATCTAACACATTTCTGGTTGCAGATGCTAAACCGGAACCTCACATTTGAAAACAAAGGAATCAAAATTGCGCTGTTTAAGTGTTCTTTTGGTATGTTGTAATGCCACATGTACAGTCCTTGAAACAAAATGCAGTAAACCTTCTGCCTTGTTTCTTTTGTTCCAATAATGTCGTAAACCATTTAAGAGTAGCATTTGTAATTTGGTGCTACTTTCTGGATGAGGAGTGTCACCATGTAAAGTGCACATGTGTGTTTACTGTTATTCCTCATTACTTACATGCAAGTGGCAGTCCTGAGATGTTGGCAAGCAGCTCTGCCTTGCTGTGCTGCCTTGGTGTGGACAGGAAGGTCCTCTGCTTCAGCTGCAAATATTTCAGATTTAAACCACAAAAGCAACACATATTTTTGCACTGAAATACTTTGATATGATAATGATCAAAATATGGTGTGATTCCAAATGAGGTATACAAACTTTCTTGTTCTTGGCATGAAAATATTACTCTATGGAAACACCTTCTGTGTCGAATGATGGATATGTTCCTGTGATTTATGTAAGTGATTGTCAGGAGGTTTTGTGGCTCATCCAATTTTAGCAGTCAAGTACTCTTTCCTTGTCACTTATGACATACTTGATGAATTTTCATGATTAGCTAACGTGCTTCGTAATTGTCAAAACTTTGCAATGGTATTCCTTAGAAATAATGAGAAGGGGGAAATCAGCTCTACCTCCCAGTTTTTCTGTACAGCCATGCTTTCAGTTCTCTTTTATTTACCCTGACTAGTAGCCTTTTGCAAACCTCTCAGTTTGCTTTGGTTAACTCTCTCTCAGATTCATGCTCTGTGTTTCTTTCTCTTGCAAACGGCTCTTGCTATTTTTGACTCGGGTGCAGTAACGGGTTAGTGCAGGAATACGCCAATTGTATTTAATAGGATAGTTTTGATTGTAAGACACTGTTCTGCTGAGAATGAGACACTGGTATTTTCCATCCCATGTTCTATCACTTGGGTTTTCTAGAGAAATGCTGATTGAAGTGTTTTTTTTCCCCTACCTACAACCTTTTCAGATGCCCTTGGCCTCCGTTTTGAGTCAGTGTGCACCTTGTTGCCTGTCCTTGCGCCGACACTGCAGAGCCTGTCCCTGTCATTAGGACAGACACTCCAGAGGCCTCTCGAGTGCATCCTTCCTGTCACCAGGGAGAAGGTGCTGTTTATCATGCCTTTTACAAACCTTTAAGTCTGCAAATCAGTAATTTCTGGCTTTGTGATGGGTGAAGCCCGTAATGGCCAACCTCTGCCCTGTGCAGCGTGGCGCTGGGGAAGAGCCCACCATTACCGGTGGCGAGGCCAGCACCTCCCTGCTGCTCTCTGTGTCCCCTGTCACTTACCCGCCTGCCGTGGCCAGTGATAATTGCAGTGCAGGAAACGGGGAAGGGAGGATAAATGCAAAGGAGTCTCGCAGCCCCGCTCTGTGTCTCCATCATGCTGGGGAAAGGCAGAGCGGGCACACGGTGGGCTTCACCTGGGCGAGGGGGCGGGCAGCCATGCCGGTGTGTGATGGGGAGGGGAGGGCCCCAGCTCGTGCTGGCAGTGCGAGGGATGCTCCTGCCTCTGAGGCAGAGAAACCTCTGTCCCTGTTCCTTAAGCAAAGCTCCCTCTGAGAGCACGGGATAGCTCCCTAACGGCAGAGGGATCTGCTGTGAACCTGTGCCCGGCCAGGCTCAGTGGGCGAGCGGTGGCCATCCTGCCCGGCTGTGCGGGCAGTCACTCAGAGCTCCTGCTGGCAGATAGCGAGAGATCCTTCTTTGATACACGGCTCGCGTTTGAGGTGAGAATGCGTAAACTGCACCCTATCAGGCTCTGAGGCTGTATTTTATCAGTCATTTTCCTTCCTACCTTCCATTTCAAGCCTTTCTGTGAACTCGAACCCTCCCGTTAATTTGCCTGAAGGAAATGCAAGTCCACTCTATTCTTGTATCTCACTATTGGCTTCTTGTTGCAGCAGGAGCGTTTTGCCTTCCGGAGGCCCTGGTGTCTGGTGGAGGATGCCCCGTGTCACGGGCAGGGCAGTGGCCTCCAGCAGCTGTGCTCCTCCAGACTGAGCAGCAAGCACCGCCGTCTTGAGGTGCTGGGCACGGGCCCTTGGCTACGCCAGGGACACCAAGAAGTTACTGACAGCAGCAACTGATGCAGGCTTGCCTGTCGCTAAAATAGTGTCAATGGGCTTTTCTTTTCTTTCTTTCTTTTCCTGGGTAAAGTTTTGGAATTGAAGCCTTTGTCCTTGAGAAGTCACCACAAAAATAAAATTTCGCTGAGATGAGAAACCGGTGGATGTGCTTTCTGAATTGCTTACATAAATAACTAGAAAACTCATTTTCTTGTCTCTTCAAAGTATCGTAGCTCAGTATATCAGATGTGGTGCGCTGTTCCAGGCGTTCCCCCAGGGCCGTGCAAAGGCCAGTGTGTAATCATGCCAGTACGTTTGCAGGAAAGTTGTGATGGTGAGACCTATTAAGACCTTTTGTGAATGAGAGAAAATAGTTCTTCTACTGGATTCTCCACTAGCTCTCCCTCTCTGCTAAGTTTAGCCTGCTTCTCTGTACCTCCTTCCCAGAAAACACTGGATGTTGGTGGCACCTTTAAAAACTAAAAAGCCCAGACACCGAAACAACCAAAGCCCATTGATCTTGGGATGAAGTTTCTTGCTTTGAGGTAGAAGGAGCACCAAAACATTTGAACTTTGGAAATGAATACTCAGAATGAAATTTAAAAATGAATATTCATGGCGAATATTCCTCAGTACTGCTGCTGTCTAGATGACTACTGATCAAAGGCTTTGACATTTTTACTGTGGGTTTATATAGGGATGAATTCATGTTAGAGATGGCATCTTCTTTTGTAGGTACATCATTATAGGAGATACAATGTAAAAGTAAAGGGGGATGGGGAATATTTTAAAGAATGCAAAGCAAATACCAGTGAAAAAATAGTAAAGGTTTCTAAAAACCCATAAACTGAATCCTGCTTTTTGTATACCTTACTGCAAGTGCCTTTTTAAAAGCTGCTGTTCTAGCAAAGGAAGGAGCAAGGCCCCTTCTCTGCCGGTGAGTTCAACACCAAAAGTGGTTTGAGGTGAACTTGAAATTTATAAAATAAAGTAATGTTAAAGAGAAATTCCTCATTTTTCTATTTAAAGGCTTGTCTGCATTAACAGAATGGTCTGACAACTCTGTAGGTTTCAGTAGACACTCCCTGACATGCATACCCATGCGCTGTATCAGAGCCCTCCTGTTTTTCCTGGCACATGAGCTGCCCCCAAGGCCAGGGGAGAGGACAGTCTCCCCAGTGCAGGCATCCGTCACCTTGACATTTAGGCAGGTCACTCTTTGCAGCAGTGGGACTTCAGAGGGAACTTTCTGGTTACCTCTGCATTCCTGGATAATTCCTAAAAAGCCCAATTGATCGTGGAGCTGCTATCAAGCAAATTCCTGGATGACACCTGGTGTTGGGTTTCCATCTGCCTTCCTCTCTCTGCTCTGGCAGGAAGGTGTGTGGGGCTGCTCCTGTGCGGACATGCCAAGCTCCCTCTGTGGCTAGTCCCTCCGGCCCAGGGGCAGCGGGTGACCCGTGGCTGTCATGTGGCTCATCACTAATGCAGAGCTGACAGTCATATTGATGAGCGGCGGTTGCGTTGAACTGAAATAGCTGAGCTGGGTAATATTTACGGCTGCGTTAAAGCCCCCTGCCTGGATCCCACTCTGCCCTCTCTGCTGCATTTCCAGCGCCTTCAGATGCGTTTCCAGCAGTGCATTGCCGATGCTTTAGTGCCTGTGTGTACACGTGTGCCTGTACACATAATAATCTCCAAAGGGGTAATTTCCAGTGGAGTCTTAATCTCCAGTTTCCTTTGTAAGGAGCTGTCTGTCTGGAGAGTAAATTTGAGCCTTTTTTGCGGTGTGTCACATGCAGGGCAGGCAGCCAGCATAGATTTTCCTAGTCCTGCTATGCAGGTGACCTAAATCTTTTTACCTGACTGGGTTTTCCTTCTCAGCAGTGACACATCTGTGATCCTTCCCTGCTCAAGCCCAGATTTCTCTCTTGAACAGACATTACCCAATTCGTCTGTGTAGTAGCTTTTGCATTTTTATGCCAGACCTGTTCTGTGGCCTGGACCTTACAGCTCCTCAAGGACTGAGCTGAGATCAGCAGTTCTGTGTTTATTTATGGTCCTCCCTCCAGCAAAGCACTGTGGATGGTGTTTAATCTACAGCTGTTACTCCGCTCGGCCGTCCCTGTTCTCCTCCCGTTCCATACTGAGTTTGCTCTTGTACTACATGAACTGCAATGTATATTAAAATATCTAAATGCTTTATGCTGGCAAGCATTACGTTATGGGCTGGGACCATAGGGGAAGTTGGAAGTTTCCCTGAATGTTCCCTGAGTGTAATGGTGAAACTGGCCCTGGAGTGTAGTTTTGCCTGTCATGGCCACCACAGCAGCTGATAAAACTCTTGTGTAAAAAGCAATGAAGATGGTAGCACTGTGAAGGGCAGGGCTGTTACAGAATATTCTTTTTCTCAGTTACATGATACAAAGTGAGATTAAAGCTAAGTGAAATGTCTGGCCAGTACAAAAATGTTGATCAGTGACCAGCTTTTCAGAGCAAGGTTCATTGCTGGAAAATCTGGATAAGCAAAGCCAGTTAGGGCTTATGAAAGTAATAAATTAGATTTCTGTAATGTAGATGAAATTAATTTGATTTTTCTAATGCTTACAAAGTCAGCTTCCTAAATGATATTAATCGACATTGCAAAGGAGAATCGCTGTTTTCCCAGTAACTAGAGCAGCTCTGACCCAGGCCACAGCACCAACATCTCCAGTCAAGGGACATGACAAGAGAGGATGTGAAGAGAGGTAAGAGCAGTGCGGTCCTCTTCCAGGTGAGACTTACATTTTTTGTTGAGAGCCAAACTCGAAGGGGCGATGTACCTTCTTCTGACTACGCTTGTAAATAGTATCAGGGGTTTTAATTTTATTTTTTAATTTTTACTGGATAATAATCGGTATCTCTGGGTTATTTACCTGTGTGCAAGCGTGGAGGGCTGATGTAAAAGCTGTGATGCACACAACTCACTGTACATGTTTTGAACAACTGTTTGGTTTAGCAAGTAATATTTTTCCCTCCTGTTTATTTTTCAACTGACTTGAGGGAATATTTTGGATTTCTTTTCCACTCAAGTGTTTCTTGGTTTGTTTGGTGTTGCTTTTTTTTTCTTTCTGGATGTGTTAATGAGGTCAGTTAAAGTGACATAATCTTACCTTCAGAAGTTTTGAATTCTGTCCTTCCATGTAGTTTTTGACATCTCTGTCTCTTGCAAACTCCTCCTGGCTAACAGGATGGTGTCACCTGGATTTGGCCTGGGGATCCTTCCATGTGAAAGGATCCTTGCTGGGTCCCTTGCTGGGCAGAGTCAATGTGCTTTAGGACCTCCTCAGGTGGAGCAGCTGGGAAAGTGGAGGCAAATCAGCATCCCTCAGTGAAGCCAAAGCACATACATTAAAATGTGAATGGTTTCATCCAGGTGTGAAATGGCCTTCAGAAGTGCTGGCAGGGAAGGAGGTGTTGGGAATTTGGTTTCACATTTTGAAGTGTTGTCAGCTTGTGACTTTTAGACATATCTCTTCGACAGCTGAAATCTTAACAGGCAATCCTTAACATCCGCAAGCTTAGTATCTGTTTACATCATCAAGCTAAATTTATGAGCTAAAGAAAAATGCACTAGAGAAAATTGTGAATAGTAGCAAAAGAGATTTTAAGTCTGTCTGCTAATGGTTATTCAGTGGTTCAGCTTGGAGCCGCTTGACCAGGTGCTGAAATGCTGGATTTCAGGAGCAGTGAGCTGGGTCCCTTGGGTGGTGAAGGTGGTCTGTGCTGCTCAATGGGCTGCAGGAGGCTTGAGATGGCTGGGGGGGGTCTCTGGCCCATCAGGGGGATGGCCGGGGTGGTAAAGCCGAGCTGGATGATTCGGGCAGTCGGAGTGCCCATCCTGCCACAAGTTAATGACCATCTGCTACAAGAAAGGCTCAAGAGGTGGTATCCAGAGAGACGGTTTCATTCAGGAAGTTCTCACCAATTAAGGGCTTTCTTTTTAATGAAAGTTTGCTTTTGCGCAGTGAATGATTTATGGCAGGGCTTAAAACGTATTGCTTTGACTATGCCTACACACTTTGAACACTCTAAATAAAATCAGAAACCTTTGAAACAAACTCATAAATATTGTCTGAGCATTCAGAATATATTGCCTTCTGGAGGATGTGTAATGTAGTTTATCACCAAACAGTAACAGGAAGATATTTAAGCTATGTAGACATTGTTGCTTAAACCCCTAGTAATAAAAATTACTCCATTAGTTACTGAATCCTGAAATAACCTCAAGCCCCTGAGATCTGATGTAGTTAATGCCAGGGGGCATATGTTGTATTTTAAACAAAGCAAGCTATTTTAAACAAGGATTAGTTACTTGTCTCTTGTCTAATGCTTTGCAGTTTTGTATTGAAAAAGAGATTCATGTTTTCTGTCTGCTCCGATAATCCAGTGAAATTTTCCTACTGGATTTTGGAACCATAATATTTCCTAATGAAACACAGAAAAGGAGAGGCTTCCCCCCCCAGGTCAGTTGAAGTCTTCAGCCCTTTTGTCACTAAATATGTCACCCTAAAACTGGCATGCAGTGAGAGCAATCAGCCAGTGCTCTTCAGGGTGGAAGACCAGTGGAACAGTAGAGAGCAAATCATTGGGAGCATCCACACAAATCAGATGTACGTATGTAGAAGGGATTACTGGATTGGTGGATATGTGCCCTGCAAAGCCATGTTCTCAGAATATAAAGGTAATACTATTATTTTTTTAAAAAACAGACGGAGAAAGTTGGGTAAGGTTATGGGTACAGGAGGCGCGGGTGAACGCGCTGCCGCTGTACCTGCTTGTGGGTGTCTGTTCTCAGCTGTCACAAATGTTTCCCGTGTGTTTGGTACAGTGTGGAGCTGAGGAGCTCCGTTCGCAGCATCAATATTGCAGTACTACAAGCGAGTGTGACATCCACAGACATCCGCCTGGGTCGCCTGTGGGATTTTGATAATCAAGCATTTAGGTGCTTAAGTCCTCATCTGTGTCCCCGGCAGAGTTCGGGCATGCAGCAGCTGGCTGGCTGCAGTGGCTTGGACCAGCTGGCAGTTGCTGGCCTGCTCTGGCCTCAGGGTGGTTGCGTGACCCCTGAATGGTTTTTGGTCCTGGTGAGCTGTGCCAGTACATGCTGCAGAACTGGGCCCTCTGGACTTGGCTCCTTCTCTCCTTGACTATGCAGGGGCAAGCAACTGGGCCAGAAAACAGCCTGGAAATAGTAAGTGGGTAATTCCCTTAGTTCCCCTTTGACTGGATTCCTCTGTTTCCATGCTGGTCCTTTTTAGAATTTTTTAAGCCATGTAACAGCAGTGGAGGGTATAAATATGCTAGAGGACTTGATCTAAAGCTTGGGGCTGAGCTATTTTAAGGCTTGTATTTAATAGATGCTCTTTATACTGGGTAATGACAAAACAGTATCCCACATGGGAGTCCTTACAGTGTTTTGTCCTCTAGCTCTAATTAATTATCAATGTGAAAGAAGGGGCAAGAGTAAAAGAAGGCTTGTTTCATGTAAGTTATCATCTTAAATATTCTCATTGTAGACTGTAATTTTCTTTTACTTTGAGCACTGTTTAAGTAACTTTATATCAAGCATTGATCCTGTTTTATTGAAACATTTGCATGGTCCATTGCTTTTGATTTGTTAAATAGCATATTTGAAGTCCTGTGAAGCACACCCATTCAGGAAAGTTATGCCAGCCAGCCATAATTTTACTTGATATTAAATTTTGCATGTTGTCTTTGAAAAAAAGCAGCATGTAGGACTGTGTTCTCTGTTTTTCTTTTGAGTCTTTTCCAGAACCGTGGTTTAAAGGCATTTCTGGTTCTACCTGAAATTTTAACTCCATGACATTTGGGTTCAAAGTCTGTTGGTAAGAAGAGAGTCCATGTGCTACCAAACATCTGGAAACTAAAGAGTTAATAGCACAGCTCTGTTTCCTGCCAAACTTACTATCTTTGGGTATTGTGATGCATGGTTCTTAATCAGTTCTGACAAGAGACTGAAAACTTCCCAGTAGCCTAGGAGTTACCTTCAGTAATTAAATTTTCTGTGTGACTAACTAAACTGATTTTCTTGTTGTTGTTTTGTTTACTTTAGAAGGGAAACAATCTGATAAGCAGAGTATAAACAAGTGCCCAGATGGAAGACAGCTATTTTCCTGTGTTCTTGCATTCTTCCTGGGTACAGACAGCAAAATTCACAGGCCTCTAATGTCAGGTATTAGGACATGTATGTGCAAGATACTGTTAGAGGAGACAAACCAAATCAAGACTGGGAGCTGTTGCATTGCCAATTCATTCTTCCTTTGATTCTTTTCTGTCTCTCACGATGTAGACTAAGACATCACTGAATTAAGATCTTGGAGATAAATATTTCTTTGGCAAGTTTAGAGAAATTAATTTTAAAGTTAGAACCAAAACATTCTTATTACGTTAATTTCTCTTTATTCTTACTCCATGCTGTGGTCTGTGCCTGTCTGTTGAGCACCATGATTTTTGTTTTAGGGGTATTTTAATTTTTGCAGTTCCTGCACCTACTGCAGCAGTGTAATACGGTTTTGCATACAACCAGAATCTGGCCCTAGTTAGCAAGTGCTTCACACTCGGTGGTGATTTTTCCTCTCTACCCAAACTCTTTAAATGCACAATTGCCACATTTTCTGTGCAATCGGAAACCTTTTCTAGACTAAAGTGCTTGTGGGTGGAGGTTATGTTTTATCCTGGACTTGTCTGGAGTTGTGGAGCTGTTGTTAAACACTTGCATTTCCTTTAGGTGTAGAGGGCTAAACCACGACAGAACCACAGTCCTAGAGGAATTAACAGATCGTTTTCCAATGTACTTCTTGTCTTAGTTTCAAAATTTAAGACCTTGGGTTTTTTTAGTGAGAGGAATCTTTCCTTCCTTCTCCACCCTGCTCTGGGCACTGTCTTTTTTTGTTTGGTTGGTTGGTTTTGGGTTTTTTTTATTAACCTTAGTAAACTGTAATTACAATATACTCTCCTGTCCCTAATAATGGAGTTTTTCTTTCTTTCTGTGAAAATATTTCTGCCTCTTGTAATGAAGCACACAGTGGCTTGATTTCCTCTTTTTTAAGTTGAGATGGTAATTCGTATTTCAAGGCTCAGAGCGTCTGCCCATGCGAGGGAGATGGCCCTGATTTTCCAGGGTTTAACACTCTGTGTGTGAATAATTAAGTATTTCACCAAGTTCTGCTTTTGACAAGTTTCTGCTTTTTTTCACCAAGTTTCTGCTCACTGACTACCTGTACTGCTTTGCCTGTTGTGTTCCAATACGCAGTATATAGTTATAATCCTTGGTTTGAGAGGTAGTAATTATTGAGCAGATGTAGCAGACGATGATAGTGAGGCTTTTAAGCGGCTTACTGATATAGCAGTTTAAAGAATGTTTACCAACTATAGTAACATTACTCCTGGTTGCCTGTCTTAATTCATTTCAGATTAATCTGTCTTATAGCTGGAAGGAAACTTAATCAAGTCAGTAACTTCAAGAGTTATGTAAAATCTGTACAGTGCTAAATAATTGTGTGGCTTTATGTATGCTGCCGAAATTGGAATGTCAATTTGACACAAATTCACCAAAACAGAATGCTAGATGACCCTATCTCTTTCTCAAATAAAAGCCTTGAAACGTCTCTTTATGTACTGCTGAGGAGTTTACTGATTTCCTTGTCTTCTTTCAAAGGATGTCTCTGGCATATTTGCTTTTCCGTATGGCAGTTAACTAAGTCTGCCCTCATTTGTGCGTGGGAGCGTGGGGGAGTCCATGTGTGCATGTGTTTGAGAGAATGATGGTCGGAAGAGTATGTGAACATGCAGACAAACAGCAAACCCCACTCCCAAACACTAATGTTGAGCAAATATCAAACTGAATCAGATAAAGATATGACAAACCAGAAATATATAATTGTATCAAAAGCAAACAGACTAAAAGTGACTAAATATTTTGGCAGTGAGCCCTATGGAGGAAACTAGATTAAGTCTTTCTGTTACATTACGTGGGAAGTTCTGGATTCTCCCGTGCTCCAAAACTTTCAAGCCCAAAATAGGATTTTTTTTGACTGTTTAGAGCTGTTAAAAAATCAGTCAAAGGCAAGCCAGAACATGGTGATGGATGCCAGTGCCAGCACCAGCTATTAGAATGCCTTGTCTAGAACCCCTGGCTGAATCCTTTTGCCTGTTGAACTTTTCTGTAATTTCTGAGTGTTAGTTAATTTTTCCTATTTATTTTAGAAAAGGGCCAGTGGGAAAAGTCTGGGCTCCCCGCCCTAAAAAAAAAAAGTGTTTTCATCATATTTTGGCCTTATCTCTGTTGTTCTGTATTCGTCGCAGGCATTCAAATCTGTCCTGACCGTTGGTTCTGCTATTTCACTGCATCCAACTAGAGCTTTGCAAACGTGGCTTAAGGCTGATTTCAATGTATATTATGAGCTGCTCTGTTTCAAAGTTCATCCAGTTTCCTTAGTTGCATAGTTTCTCTTCTGGCTTTTTAGGTTACTTAGACAAGAATCTTCTTCTTTTTAATTTGATTTTTTTCCCCCTTTGTGGTTAGCTAACACCAGAAACAATAAATGTAGGCAATCTGAAATCAGAGGTAATCCTTTGGGTCCACTACAGACACAGGGGTTTGTGTCCATCACCTCACTGCTGAGCAGTGGCTTCAGTGTGAAGAAAGGTTTGTGCCTGGCTGCTGAATGCAAGACAAGCTACTTGATAAAGTCACTTAGGTTTTGGTATGCACAGCATTGTGTGGCACATAATTATGACCTCTTTTTTTAACAGTAATTTCTTTGGTTCTTTTTTGGGAGAGCATGCAAGTTGAAGTCTCTGTATCTATCAGTCTTCTTCACTGCCATTTAGATTAAACTAAAAGGCAGTTTAGTTTTTCTGTGCAGTGCGTGTAACCCAGTGTGTTATGTAGTATCATCAACAAAGAGTAAATGACCACTTTGTCATTCATCTACCAGTGACAGTTCACAAGAAAAATTCCTTTACCTCAAAGGCCAAGTGTGTGACTTCATTCTGTGTGCCTTGGGACAACATTTTTCTCTGGTAACTGGATACACAGACACTATTTTGTTCTCAAGAGCTGAATAATTTTGGTAAATGATGCTTATCATTGTTTTAACTCCCTTCTCTGGTGTGTAACTTGCTGCCTTGACCCTAGTTTCTAAAATGAGATGAATGGCATGAAACATAATACCTTTGTCGCTAGGAGTGAGTCCTGCACCCTCGGCGCTGGAGCCCCAGGCTGCTGCGTGTGTGGCAGTGCAGAACCAGCGGGTGGGGAAGACCCAGGTTTAGGGATACTCAGAGAGTAAGGGGGGTGAAGCAGGGAAAAGAAGATGCTGTCGGATTTTAATATTGATCTTGGGATAGAGGAGGTCAGAGACCATGAAGGATAAAACCTGCTCCTTTGGGACTCTTGGCTCAGTGCAAATGGCTGTTTCAGTGTGAAACTGCCTCAAGACCTGACTGTTCCCCCTCCTTGGTTTCTGATGAAACTTGCCTCTTGCACAGCTCCTTCTTCCATGACCTTGACCTCTGGAAAGATCTTTGCAGAATGAAAAGAAATAATTATCGTGCTCATTCTTGCCAAAGCTGGATGTTTGCTTGCTTGCAAAAGAAAACTTGTTGAATAACATATGCCGCCTGGAAAAGAACATAGTTTTTCCTCTCTAGGTATGGGCTTGCAAACACAAATAACACATATCATTATAATAATACATCACCCAGAAAGCAACACTTCAGTGCTTCTCTGTATCTGCTAGGACCTGAATTAAAGTCAAGCAACAAAGATGGGGCTAGCATCCTGTGGGAGGAAAATACGGTGCTTTCTGCCTTTTCACAGGAGACTTGAGATTTACATTTGAAAACATTCAGTTCATCAGCTCTTGTGTCTTCATTTTGCCATTGAAAAAGTAGGTGAAATGGGATAGGTTGGCTGTGAAAAAGCAGAACTACAGAAAGAGAGCACAGCCAGCGTTTGTTTCTGGTTTATTAAAACAGGTCCAGCAGATGTCTGCGCAAGAACGCCAAAAGACTAACTCTCGGCAAAGTTTAAAATCTCCAAACTTTGTGACAAGCCCTAGCACTGATTTGGTAGTACTTGAGGAGGGAAAATTCACATTAATGAAGCACCGGTGCCGTTTCCTGCAGCACTTTCTAACTTCTGTAAAAGCCTTTTCAATCTGAAGGCTTGACCTATCCTGAACCTGCGGAGCTTGCAAAGACCTAATGAGAATGGATGCAATGGGATATTTGAATGTGGGAGTGATCAGACAGGCACGGGTAGGGAGTACAGGGATGAGATTTGAACTCTGAAAGATACAAAATTTTTTTGGTGTTTCTCGGGGATTAGGTCATGAAACCGCCATTAGTGTTAATGGGAATTTGTGTGGCTTAATCTTCATAAACAGCATTAACATGCACCCCGCAATACTTAATGTGTTAACGTATATGAAAACTGGCTTTCAGCTAACACATTTGAATGAGGCAAGTTGGGGTTTTGGAGGTCATTATTACCACACATTAAAGTAAAATTTATGTTGCACAACTCAAAACTCTCAAACAGATGGAGCTGGAATTGCTCCCAGCATCTGGTCAGAACGCCAGAGCTTCCTTGGGAAGGGGGAGAAGCCGGGTAAGAATTCAAACCAGCCCTCCACTCCTTTTAAGTAAGCCCTAATCATGCGAAGTGAGGAAGCTGTGGTACAAAAAAACTTTCTTTGCTACCTGGCACAACCGATTTTGTCTTTCCTGGGGGGTTTAAAAAAGAAAGGGAGGGTCTGCAGGCTGCTTGCTGCTGGGGTGAGGGTTTGCAGGAAAGCCTCCGTGTAGTCTGCTGTTGCGGGGACCGGGAGAGGAACCCTCCAGCCTTGCACTTGCTGCCTGCTGGCATCTCCTGCCTGCCAGAAGGGCACTGCTGGAATGGAAGGAAATGCAGGGCTTGGGGTCCTTATTGAATAGCTGAAAAGCAGTGTCTTGGGCCAAATTAAAGGTGGAGAGGCGCAAAAGGGAGTGTTAGTTTCAGCTGTAAATCCGAAACAGTGCCATTCCATCCTCACCCCAAAGGAAGAGGACTTTGAGGCAAAGTGCTGGCACAGGCATTCCTCAGGCTTTTTTCCCTGACTTGAAAGATGTGCTGAGTACTGTCCAGGATGCGTAAACCTGCACTAACCTGGGAAGTTGGGAGTTTCTGCCATGGGTTGATACCAAAGCAATCAGGGTGACTTCTCTTCCAACGAAGGACAGCAAGTCACCTTTCTGTGCAAACTCTTGCTACTATACCGTCTCCCTCTTGATACCCGTGCCGGGCTTTCATGTGGTGAACTTTCCTTGTGAAAATGAAAACACTGGGAGAATTATTATGCCCACGGCATTTTTTAACTTAGAGATGAATTTACCTTAGCCTTTGCTACACGTGATTTAAATTCTTGCCCTTTATGTCTTTATGTACACTTTAACGCCATTACATTCCCCTGCTTGTAGACAGGATCCTCATGAGGAAGGGCTACAAACATTACCTACTAACTCAGGAATTTTCGTAGTCTATAAACCACACTGTAAATTTTAACCGGACCATTTAAATAGGAAAAGGCCCGCTACCCATAATTAGCACTGTATTCGAAGTCCGCGCTGCTTGCATATTGTTTAAAGAATTTAAGAGAAATGAATTTCATCTGTGAGGCTTGCTTTGTAAGTCAAGGGTAAACCAAAAGGAATTTCCTGGGATTGTTGCACATAGTGGATCTGAAGAGCATTTGGGGTTGTGGTATGTTTAAAATACTGTGAAAAGTGAACCTTAGGCACAAAAATTGAGGTCATTAGGATTTCTTTGTACTGAGAAATGATTGCATATGGACCCAAGCAAGGAATTTATCTGGATATCTGCCACTGCCTCCTACCTCACTCTTCATAGAAAGCATTTTCTTCCAAACATAGCAGAATGGGAACTCATATCTTAAAGTAGCTCATGGTTTATATGCCTTTACAATCACAGTGCAGACAGGGGAAAAATATTTAAAATTCTTAGGTTTTGACCAAGATCCTGTTACGTAATTCAGGGGCTCCTATGTACAGAAAATGTAAAACAGAGTTTTAAAAATAAAAAAGAAATCAGCTGCCAAAGACTGTTGTAGTTTAGTCAGGAATGGTACTCTATTCATGAGAGTGAAGGCCAGGGAAGAAACTTTTGGATTAACACAGATTTCATTTGTGAATTACTTGTTTTGTTAAAGGAAGTCTCTCCAGACACGTAGAAGAGGAGCCTGAACCAGGGCTGTACCGTTCCTTACATCAAGATGCAGGACTTACTGTAACAACAGCAATGATGGCTTTTTTTGTTGAAGTGTCCCGTTGATCTTCCCACTCATACAATTTTAATGGCATGGGAGGAACTGTCTGCACTGGTAGCCCTGGGCTCTTGTTAATTTCGAACTTTGGTGTAGTATGAAATATACTTCCATGGGTTATAATGAGTGGAAGTCCCCCCACCCCCCATAATTAAATGGCATCTGCTTTTTATCAGAATTGTGGCTTAGTTAACCCCAGAGCCATCATTTTCCAGAGGCTCTCAATAGACTCTGAGGATGCTCGGACGTGACTGTTTAAATTGCTTGCTGCAGCCCATCATTGCCCAAGAAGATTAACAGAAATAAAGAGTCCTGAGTTGTCCAGTTTGGCAGTCAAGATGTGGAAAGTGCCATCTGCATAGCAGCTGCTGTTTCTCTGGCCTCGATTAATTTATCTCATATTGCGTAATAGCCAACTTTTTTTTTCCTTTGTGCAGTATTTGACCTTCTGGGGCCATCATTTTCCACTGGCATGTGTGGGTGGGGTTTTTTCCCCCCTTATCTCTTTGTTAACAAGCTTCATTTTGGGCTATGCTTTTAGGTCCTTTTGCAACATTCCTTGATCTGTTTTTTTAGAGTCTGGGTGAGTGTGGGCTCGTGGGGAGAAGGGCCCCATGCAGCACCCTCCTGCACGTGTGCGTGGAGGGGTCCCCCGTGTCCTGCTCCCCTCACCTTCCTCCCCAGGACCTTGTCAAACCTCAGGTGGATGGAGAAGTCCTGCCTGAGGCTTCTTTAGAGACATGTATGAGGGAGGGAAGTAGAAAGCAGCTGCTGATCAATGTATCTTGGAAGTGCAAGTGGTCAGTCTTGTTGCTTTCAGGCAATGTTGCACGTCAGTTCATTGAAACTCCTACAAATTTCATGTGACCCCGATGGTTTTGCTCTTACCACTTTGTTCCCTAATCAAACAAAAAAACACAAAGAACCAAGCAAACCCAAACCAACTCATTTGGACAGAATTACAATGCAACATCTGTCTGAAAAGTAAACAGTGTTTGTGAATATTCTGGTTATGAAATGGTTGCTCCAAAACAAAAAACAAACACAGAATGAAACAAAACCCCCAGCTTCTAGTTTTGCTCTGTAAGTATAGTGTATTTTGGGGAAGATAAGGTGCTAAATCCAGATGAAAAGGAATGCAGCTTGAGAGTAACCCACTTCTTCAGGTGAAAAGTTTTTCTCATTACTTTTGCCTAACTGGAAATAGCTTTGAGGATTACGTTCACGTGATCTGCACCAGGTTCATTTAAACGGCTTTTTGTAACCAGGTATTTCTTTTCCCTGGAAATGAAGTTTGTCTTGCTGCTTTCTTGCAGCATGTAGCTATTTTACACAGGGAATATTTGACTGGAATTTAACGAGGAATGCTTTTGGCTTTCTTCCCTTCAGATATGAATGTGGGTCTGTCCCATCCCTCCCACCCCCATCTTTGTTTTTTCCTCTTAGTGGGGAAGAATTACTTAAATGACTTAAATATCTGTTGTACCATGGAACAGATTCCCCTTCACAGCTCACTCCCAAGACTGATCAGAAGGCAGAGCACCATGCACAGAGCGCTACAAGCAGAAGGCCGATAAAAGCTTAATTTTTTGGATTCTCCTGGATTTGCTGAGGAATTGTGACAATTTTGCCACAGATGAAAATCTCTTCCGGTTCCAGAGCCCTCTGTCCGTCCTGACCTGTTGCATGAAAAGAATGAGTATATAGATAGGGATATTTTACTTCTCCTTCCTAGGGTTTTTTGCATTCATAGGTTATAGGTGTTTGTAGCTGGCTTTGAAATGTAAAATAAATAAATAAATTACTTTCGATCAGAAGATATACATCCTGTAATTTTAAAATACACTGGGGAAATTACACTAAAGTAACATTTCCACACAGGAAAAAATAATCCATCAGGTTATTGATGGATTCTTCAAATGTGCTGAATACTTGTAGATACTGATGCTGACTTCAGTAGCACCTGAATGCTCTGCAGGTTTAGCAATTAATCCTACTTATATTTTACCTTTAGTGTTGGTTTTAGAGCCTTATAGCTTATTTGCATAATTTTTGCAAATAGCCCTATTGTCCTGTGAGGCACATGCAGAGGCCAAAGAAAGGTGGCCCCAAGTTTCACAGTAGAGACTTACTCTGATTTAATGCAAAATACCCATGTGATGCACCTTATTAGAGCAGGCTGACAGGCACCTTCCTTTTGCTAAGCCCTGGGATAAAGCACAGCACTGGCTTGCTTGTTTTGCCTCTCCCTGGAAGTTTTTGGAGGAGGACCCACTGTTCCCACCACACAGCGCAAGATCCCCAAGGGATGGGGGAAAGGAGGTCCATGTACTTTCAGCATTAGACCCGCTGTTCTTTTGGGGATGAAGAAACGTGATTTGGAAAGATTATTTTGTGCTGTGTGCTGCTGGACAAATGCAGGACAAGAGTTGGCATTGAGCCCCACTCATCACTCCCTCACTCCCAGCTGATGGTGATTCCCATTTGGCCACCTGATTCCCAAAGGGATGAGCGACTGGGCTGTGGGGATCCCCTCTGCCCTCTGGCAGCTCTAGGAAGGGAGGCCCTGGCATATCCTCATTTACTGCTCGTCTCTACCTTCAGCTGCTGCCTGAGACCAGGTAAAAATGACCAAAAAAAGTCAGACAAAGGTCCTAGGATGCCAGCAGCAAAGTAGCAGGAGAAGGAACGCTGCATCCAGGGTGTCTGTCTCATCCCCCAGTCTGCAGCAAAGCAATGGGGATTGGTAGGATTAAACCCCCAGTTGAAAACTGAAGGTCCTCCCACCTGCAGTCTTCAGTTTAATCTTGGTATTTTAAATCCACCTTTTGCTCAGTGGTTTTGAGCCTAGACCTTTTGACAGGAAGGCAAAGGAATAAAAATATCTTTGTGTGCGGGTTGTGTTTGAAAAATCAAACACTTCCTCTCCCACTCTCTCTTAAACCAAACAGATCCCTCCCACGAGAAAACTGGCAAATCTCAGAGCTGATCCCAACCCTGTTAAAAGTGTCAGACCAAAATAAAGACTCCCAAAGTGAGTGATAGTGTGAAAAAGGAAGGAAGCAAGAAAGCCCCCGACTCCCATATGAAGCTCTGCTATGAGGGAAATAGATGCCAGCTTTCACTGGAGACCCAGTTTCTTGCCCCTGCTCTGACAGTCATTTTCTATGTGCTTGATCAAGTAACTTAATTTTTTGCCTGTATTTTTTGCAATTGTAAAAATATATTAATATGAACTCCAATGTTTTGGTGTTAAACATTGGTGTGCCATGGAGAACTACAAATAATGAAGAATTAAGTGGGGCATGTTTACGTTGTTGTTGCTCTATTGTAGGATAAACAGGTCAAAGAGAAGGGAAGTACTACTTCGTATAAGGTAAGTCCAACCAGCCAGTTGGTATCAATCTGAGTATTTTTGAATTGGTGTAATCTGTGAATTATCCTGAAATTTATTTTCAGGTGTGGAGATCGTCACCTCCTCTTTCCCTTTGATCAGCAAGGAAGATGGAGGTGATAACCTCAAAGCGAACATAACCTATAATGTAATTGCTACTGTGTTATGTATTCCCAAGGTTTTGTATTTGGGAGTCGGGGGAAGATCAAAGGGGAGATGGAAAAATGGATGGTGCCAACAGGAATGAGTCAGAAATTAAGTGCGATTGCTGAAAGTTTGGGCTCTCCCCATTAGCAATTGATTCCTCTGTACTGCTGGGAGAACAAGTCCGTTTTGGAGCCATCTCAGATGTTGGTTAGTCATGTTTTCCAGCAGTGGAGGAAAATTTTCCCAGTCTGCTCACTGTGACTCTATGTGCAACTGTGTGGAGCAGTTTTCCATCTTGGAAAACTTGAAATCAGCTTGGAGAATGTGTGTGTATGGAGGGAAGAGGTGGGTAAGGTGGCTGGGAGAATCGGCCACTCCATCTTTTCGTAGGCAGCATTGGAACCTAGGAAGGTGCTTGCTCCCTTCTGACCAAAAGGCTAGAAAGAAACTACATGTTTACAAAACGTTATCCAAATGCAAAATAAAATTAGAGATTTGATCTAATGTGGGTCAGAAGATTTAAGTATGTTTCAGATGGGAACAAATTGTAGAACTTAATTATTTGTACTGGGCAGCTGTCAAAAAAAAAACCCAACCCTCTGTGATCTTTGAAAAAATAAACCAGCTTTCCGAATATTTCAGTGTATGGGGGGAAAACTAGATTTGCAGGACTAAGAGCTGTTCTCTGCAGTGTTACTTGAACAGCCTTGTGCTTCGTGTAGGTGCTTCTATTTATTTTTCCTTTATGTATCTTCTGTCATGTAGCATATTTCTAGACAGCCTCTTTCTCTCTGCGAGCCCTGCACAAAAACATTTAATTGAAAATGAATGTAGAAACATCTGATGTTCAGTGGTGTTCAAATTTTGGATTCAGCTCGTCTGCTGAGCTCTGTGTTACGCCAGTGGAAAAATGCTGGCTGTGTTTCATCACATCTGACTGTTGACTAAGTTAGATGCATTTTAGCCGTTGCCAGATGTACAAGATACAGTAAAATGAGCATTTCCTGTAGCAAATTAAGACTTGTTGGCTCTGTGACGATATTGGCTAAAACTGCTTGTTTGCACTGGGGATTTGACCAGATTGTGCCGGTCAATACAGACAATAAACTGAGTTAGCAGAGGAGGTCTCCTGATCCAGCCTGAATTCATCGTATTCTTCTAATTAGTTAAGTTTGGGAATTGCAGGCTTCTATTGTCACTGTTGTCTGTGATATCGGTTCTCGATACACCCGCTGATAAGCAAAGCCAAATGCCTTGCAGCACTTCTTAGGCAGTCTGAACTGGTAAAGATAAGCCTGTCTGGAAGTGGGGGATACTGGATGAAATGACTGAACGAGCCTGTCTCCTGGGCCAAATCCCAAGCTGTCACGAACTGAGACACTGTGGAATCAGGAACATATCCTATGGCTTTGGCAAAGGGTCTGGCTCACCACCTGAAGGCTTGCTGGTTTGCAGATAAACTGCTGATGGGTTCTGGGCAGGCAAGAGACCCGTGACCAACTGCCTCCTGCCTCTAAGCTGCTGAACGCTGGGATGCCTACTGGGCTGGATTTTAGGTCAAATCTAATTCTTCTCAGTGCTCATTGACTCTCGGGAGTAGGAACTGTCTGGACTGTGGGATGTTGTCTTGCAGCTGCTGCTGTTGGGCATTAGGAGATCTGGGGTCTCACAGGCAATTGGGGTTCCCCGCTCTGCATCCCTGCAAGTGCTTACCAGAGAGATGCTGCCTGTCCGAAGCAGCAGGTGAGCTGCTGTGGCAGATTCCCGAAGGAAACAGGGGAAATTGCCATGTTAACACAAGGTTGCTGATGGGAAGAGTAAGCAAGGATCAAAGGGAGAGCACAGGAGATGGGTTAAGGCAATTCTGTCTCTTGTCCTGTAGCTGACTTGGAATTTACTGCTTAAAAATCTTTCAAGTGCTGTTAGGGTAGGCAAACTGAAAAAAAAAAAAAAAAAAAAAAAAAAAAAAAAAAAAAGGCAAAAAACCCCCCAGCAACCAAACAAAAAGGCTTCTTGTGTACAAGCCCTGGTTATGGTTGAGTATCTGTATCAGAGAGGCCTTAGAAACCTGAGAAGAGCACTGACACTGTAAATACCTGACATTTGCTGAGCTTTACAGGGAAGGTTATCTGCCTCTGGAAGAAAAAAAACCTACTCACAGAGCTACCCAGCTATGAGACTGGAGCAAAGGGAAATTTTTTTGAGCTGGTGCAATGTTTAGGGCATTTAAGAATCGTGCCAACCTAGAAATGGTTTAAAAAATTCCACCCATTCTGTTGGCTGCAGCAGGTTGACGTCAGTGGTGTCTGAGAGTGAATAAGGCCACAAAGGGCCATACTGCTGCCCTGGCCCGAGGGAGAGAATGGGTCACAACGAGACTGTGCTAATCTCTCCTGAGCTGTAATATCCAAGAGAAACATCCATGTTAATACTCAAGAATCTGCTGTAGTCAGTGCAGAAACACAGTGGTCCTTGAGGGAACAGTTTAATGCATGGCAACTGTTTTGAGGTAGAAGAGCCCGAGAGCTGGGCTGGGCCTCTGAGACCCCAGGCACTGGGAGACCTCTTCAGGGATGAAAGATTTTGCCACGAAGACAGCAAGTGCATATATATGTATATATTAGAGAAAAGCAAGGATCCAACAAGCTGCGTCCCACCCCCCTCCCCACCCCTGGTCAATGCAGCAGTTGCTGAAAGATGAAGCTGCTGTAGATGTGAAGTTTTGAGCTTCACAGTGCGACACAAGAGATGCTGAATCCTCCTTTCCCTCTCTGCTGGCACCAGTGCAGAAAAGAGGGAATTCCAGAAAGTTGAAATTCAGAGATTACCACTCTACAACTGTCTCTCCTTGTGTCATCTTCAGTCTTGTTGCTGTTGAAGGTAGACTGCCCCTTGCCAGAGCCACCTTAGCTGCGATGTGGAAGGGAGTTATCTGCCTCACACTGATTATCTTGTCATAAGACAAAGGGGCTACAAAGTAGGTGCATGTGAAGTGTCAACAGCGGCTCTGCAGGGAGCTGAGAGCTTGGAAAGCCTGGGGAGAAAATGCTGCACTAATAATGTATGAGACATATAAGCTATGCCTTGCTTAAAAATGATGCATGGGTCCCTGAGGACTGGAGTAAACAGGGCAAAGGGAAGGTTTGGGCCAAGTTGTAGTATTGCTTTATCTGTCTCCTTCAAAAATGCTGACTGGTCTAAAGAAGGCAGTTCCTTTGGGAATACCTTTAAAAATTTAAAAATTCTACAGTTATCTATTATTACCAGATCCTTTAGCTATTCAAAGCAAAGCTTAAGATTGTACAATAGTAAATCAACACTGTTATTTGAAAAATAAGTTAAAAACCAGTTGTATTGTGTAGGGGTGGTGGAGGGAAGATATCTCTATATCGCATTTGGTGACCTGTATTAACACAATGTAAATGACACTCAAAATTCATCCAACTGGAAACTTCACTGATATCTCACCCAAAAGCCCCAAATCCTTAGGGCCAGTCTAGATCCCGTTTACCCTTGTAAATAATCCCATGCAAATCAATTTACTTTCATGAGTAGACTAAACAGGATTTGTCTGTAATTAGCATGAAGTGGAACAGATTGCAGGCATGCTTATCTTCTAATATGGAGGTTCAGCCAGCGGAGGTTGGACACTGTGCCACTTCATCTGCAGAGCTGGGTGGCAGGACCAGGAGGCTACGAGGAAGCTTTGGCTGAATGGAGGATCTTGGCCCCTTGTTGTTGTTCTCTAGTAAATACTGTGAAAACAAGCAAACCTCAAAGTAAGTTTGCCAGACCAAAACAGTGCAAGATAAAACCTCATGTGGGATTAAAGTCCTTCCGCTCTGTTTTTCCTCGGCGAAGCGCTGGATTCAGAGATTAATACTGTCTCGATTGTTCTCAGTTACGTCACATTTTTAAGGTTAAAGCCAGTGGTACTTCTGGCTAAAATTGTAAAGTACATTTCATCTTTAATTTATTAGTTCTAATACATTATTATTGTTTAATATTTGATCTCCCAATTGGCTTTAAGTAGCTTCTTTCTAATTTTCGAAACCCCCAAGTGATAAGAGTTTACTTACTAGATTATTCTTCATTTGTGTTTCTTATGCTGTCAAGATGAGGAAAACTTTATTTCATTGTTTGTGACAACAGGCTCTCTTTGAAAGTTTTCTTTGGATGGACCTATTCTTCTGCCTGTTGGGTAAGATGATAACCAATGATGACCCCACACACGTAACATAGTAAGTGGGTCACTTTTAACATGCTGGTGTATGTCAGCTCTGGATGACGCCCTGGATGTATTTGGATGGGTCTCTCTGCCTGCAGTGAAACTTTTTTGTGTCCATAGGACCTGAGAAGACATGTGGGCACCTTGTGGCCGTAGCTCATGATGAAATACAATCTTGGTCCTTAAGTTGGCTTCCTGATGATGTGTATTGCATCTGAAATATATTTGGTTATGTTCCTTCCAAATGAATGTTCGTTTTCCGTTGTAGGTTAGATTGGTTCTTCTGGTTCGTTAATCATCTCTCAGTTTCATGCTTGCTTTGGCCTGGGTGATAACTCCCATGTACAGGGAGGAATTTCCCTCTCATCTGATACAGGTTGGAGGTGTGTTGTGGCCCTTTGGACCGAAAGTGTAGAAATGCTTCATTAATCTTTATTTTTTTTAGATTTATAATGCTTTAATCAAGCCTCCCACATGATGGATTCTAGCACCTACTCTGACAAGGCAACTCTTTGCAAAAAGTAAATCCTGTGTCTCCAACTATATTGTGTCCTTGTCCACATTACTCAAACCTGCCCAAGCCAAGTTAGGATGAAAAGTAGGAGTGAGGTCAGTAGAACAGCATTAAATTTACTCATGCAAAACTACCATGCAAAGTTGGCCTTTATAAAGGTTGCTTTTTGCTAGCAAATGCACAGGGAGTAGATGGATAATGATAACATTTTTATGGCACTTTTCCCATGTTTGGTGAAAACTGTAGTTGTACTATTTAACTTGGGACATAGAAAGCCTTGGACTTCCTCTTAACTCTACGTGAAATTAGAAGCAAAATAAAATTGAATTTAGCAGGAGTTAAATTTGTTCAGGGATGAGTAAACCTGTTTTTTCCATTTCTGATTTGGGAGCTGCTAGCTCTAAAGCTGGGGGTTTAAACAAACAAACAAAAATGGAATTGCAATATTATGAGATTTATTTGCACAGTATATGCAGTGAGCTGTTAACTGAGTTGGTTGAAGAAAATAAAATCGGGTATGTTTGATATATTGACATAAATAAATAAACCTGAATCTGTTTGATAAATTGAGCACTGGTATTTACACTTACTGTATGCATGTAAATAGGGGTCCTGACAGTATATAACCTGCCCAGGGTTCCCTGCAGGGCAGGAGTCCATCTCATCCTAACTGATGAAATAAGCTCTTGATAACCTCTGATAGAGAAAGAAAAAATTCTAATTGATTCGATGTGATAGCAAGCATTTTGGGGAAGATTTGTCACTGAGGCAGGAAATGACCCAGCACTTAATATCCGGGTTTGACCTTGGGATTGGTTGTTGGTTTTTCGGTTCTAGTAATAATGAGCACTTAATATTCGCAGCTAAACCTGCAAACAACAGAAAGGAAATTACAGGCAGGTTTCAAATTCGTGTGCAGAAATGAGCAAAGCGAAATTTTTCATGCTTTTTACTAGATAACATAAATACTTTATTTAGCCTTAAGGAATAACCTTTGAAGTGAAAAGTGACAGCTAGCTGAAAAATGGCTGGGAGCCTGGAACCGAAAGGCTTCAACCTATAGTAGCTTTTTAGGGATGGTTTTTTTGAAGTGGGCTCACTTCATAAAGTCTTCCACATGCAAAACCTCCTGGTTATATCTGCAGCTCCCAAATACCTGTGTGTTGGTACGGACACCACGTTGTGAGCATCACCTCCCGACAACGTGGCCGTTGGCTCCTTTCAGCAGTTGGGAGCTGCCCCGGGCCGGCTGTGCCCTTCCCTCCCAACACCCCAAAGCACCCAGCTGAAGCTTTTTGGGCTCGGGGCGACTGCCTCTCCTTAGATTTTTCCCTGAGCGTGACAAAGGCAATTTGAAGAGTCTGGTGCAACAATGGAGCTGTCTGCAATGAAAGCAGGAGTGTGGCCCGCAGGCAAGGGAAGGCCAGATGCCCCCTCCTCTGGCCCTGGAAATGGGGGAGAGGGGTGTCTCAGGCATTCGTTGCCTGGCTCTCCTTTTTTTTAACAGCTTCTTGTTGACAGTTGGTGGCACCAATATGCCACAGAGAGCTGTCGGAGGAGATGTCAGCCTGGCTGAGGGCAAGCAGATGCTGCCGGGGTGCAGGCTGTGTACCCCAGCCAGAGCCATCGAGGAGCCAGCATGGCAGAACAGTGGCTGTGAAGGCAGTTGGCATGTGGCTGTGTGTCTGTAGAATCACAGAAGCACAGAACTGTCTAGGTCAGAAGAGACCTTTCAGATCATCCTGTCCGACCATCAACCTGACACTGACAAAACCACCACTAAACCGCGTCCCTCAGCACTGCATCTACATGTCTTTTAAATACCTTCAGGGATGATGATTCCACCACTTCCCTGTTCCAGTGCATGACAACTCTTTCAGTGTAGAAATACTTCCTAATATCCAATCTGAACCTCCCCTGGTGCTACTTCAGGCCGTTTCCTCTTGTCCTATCACTTGTTACTTGGAAGAAGAGACTGACCCCCACCTGGCTACAGACTTTGTTTAGGTAGTTGTAGAGAGCAATAGGGTATCTCCTCAGCCTCCTTTTCTCCAGGCTGAACAACCCCAGCTCCCTCAGCCGCTCCTCAGAAGACTTGTTCTCCAGACTCCTCACCAGCTTCGTTGCCCTTCTCTGGAGCTGCTGCAGAAAGAAAGGGGAGAGAAGAGAAGCCAGCACTTCTCTGCCAGCCACAGGGTGGGAATAGCAGGCATTGGGTAAGGCTAGACAATCCAGAGGATTGCTTTAAAACAAGGGTGGCTTTTGCCAGTGATCACTGGCTGGTGTGTGGAGCGGTTTTCAGGCAGATGGCCCCTTGTGATGAGCATTGCCATCTGAGGGGCACCGGGATGCTGCCTGCACCTTCACGGACAGCCTGCCTGCATCCCTGTCCGCATCTCTGCCTGTGTAAGCATCAGCAAAACCAGCAGCCATGCCGGCCACCTCCCTCATCTTAGGTGTTAGGAACCCATGCTTTTATTCCAATTATTAAAGTGTCTTCAGTGCCATGCAGACCTCAGGGCTGTTGCGCTCATCAGCAGCTGACTGACAGGTCTGCTGTTACACATGATCCGTGGATCAAGAAATCCTGCTTGTTTTGGCATATCTGACAGGTCTAGATTAATTTTATAATTGTTACTGCAGGGCTCAAAGCTGCTGCTTCTTTTAATTGTTTTGAGACTGATGTAAAGTTCATTAAGACAGCTGTAAAAGTGTAGCCGAGGCTAGCTACTGCTCTGGCTTACCAAAGCAATGGATTTATTTACCGATGTATCTGTTTCTGTTCACAGTGCTTGCCAAATTTGTCATGTATTGCCCAAATCCAAAACTGAAGACCAAATGAGAAAACTTACAGTGTCCTCTTGCCGTGCTTATTGTAGCATACAGATATGACTGCCATAGTTTGCTCTTGCAGCCAGTGCTTAAAAGTCAGTTTGCATGAGAGAAGAGGGAAGAGGTAGGAGGGGATGGGGCTGAAGGATCCAGCACCCTGGGTCTGTAAGCGTCCATCGGCAGGGGACCACGTATGGCTCCACAAGCAGGGCTCAGCACATTGTGGCTCCATCTGTAAACGAATTTTCCCGTCCAGGTTTACAAACCCTTGGAGCAGGGCTTAAAAATGGAATTTCTAAACAGCCCCTGCGCTGTATGAACGGCGGCTCTGTTATAATAAGAAACTAGCAGACAACTGCTCCTTCTGCTGTTGTGTGCCTCTCTGCATGGGGCTGCCCTCGCAGCAGGACCATGTGTCTGTGCAGGCTATAATGAGACAGAGCTCTGGCTGGTGTTGTTTATGAGTGAAGGGCAGGGCTTGGAAAAAAAAAGTCCACTTGCTAGCAGTGAGTAAAGCTACGTTGTTTGACCAGAGAGGAAGATTAAGGCATAAATTCACCCTGCTTTTTTTTTTGTTTTAAGTTTTAATTAAAAAGAGGAAGGTCTGGCCTTTCTGTGCCAAGGCAGCCTTTCAAATTAATTTAAAAGGCATTAGTGAGTTCTGCTGAGGTCTACAAGTAGGTGACTCTTCTGTCACCACAGCTACTCATTCCTTTCCCAAGAAGCAAGAAAGCTAAACTGATAAAAACTCTGCTATCTGATACAACTTTGAAACCTAGAATCAAACAGGACATTTATTGGGCAAACCAACAAAAAAAACCCCAAATAACACACCAAAAAAACCCCAGTCTTGTTAAAACAAGATAAACAGCAATTTGGAACGTGTGTAGGGGCTGGGTGAAGGATCAGAAGGATAGCAGAGTTGGAGCTCGAGCTGGGTTTCCACAGTGGTCACTGAAGACCAGTGATGGAAAACCAGCCATGCAATTTGGGCCTTGATTTCTGTCTCATTTTTAAAAATCCAGTCTATCTGAAGTGAATAAAGCGATTTCCATGCCATGGGAGTAGCTCCCAGACCTCTCTTTCTTCCCAGCAGCAGGATAAAGAGTCATTTTACAAAGACCTTTTCCCTAATAAATAGCGAAGCAATCTCATAAGGAAAGTAATGTGCTTTTTAGGCTCAGTAACCATATTGAATTAAATGTTATGCACACTGTAATTACATTTGCCTGTCAGTTGTATTAATGTGAATTTCCTTGATTAATTTTTCAAGTTAGTTGGTATTAAGTAGGTAGGAAGTTTAAGATCCCCCTAGACCTCCTCTGTCAGCCCGGCTCAGGAGAGGGCAGGCGAAGCTCAGCACAATCAGCGTTATTTCATTAATTAGACCACTTGAATAAGCACCTTGGATCTTGGTCTTTCCAGTCATTTGCAGTTACCGCATACAATAAGCTGCAGTGTGAGTCCCCGGGCTGTAAGCAGCGGTCCCGTCAGGTGTGGGGCGCAGCGCTCAGAGCAGTGTGAATGCCCAAATCCATGTGTGTTGTAGAGTTTTTGAACCCTGCTGCTGGCGAGGGGGTGTGAGTCTGTGGGGCGCAGCTTTGGCCATGCTGCCTTTGCCATGTCCAGAGCAACACGGTGAGCGTGCAAGTTCAGTCTCATCTCCCTGAAATTGTGTAGAGTATGTGATCCCCAAAGATACACAGCAGCAGTTTGAGAGCAGGAGTAAAACAAGATTTGCCGAGGCGAGGTAACACCCTGCTCACTTCCTAGTTGAAAGCTGATTTCTTCCAGTTATCATCCTAAATGTCAGGTTTTACCGAAAGCTTTCAATTCATTGTGCTGTGCAGGCTCAGTTTACCTTTTGAGGAATTGAATTCTAGTCTCTGCCATGTGGAGAGTATACGTTCCTCAGACAGATACCTGGATAGCTGGTTACTGTACCTGGAGATCTCATAATGTGCAGCACAGACTGTCTTGAAACCAGTGGATGTTGATATGTAAGTCTGACCTTCTCCGAATTAATAAAATACTTGAAGCTATTTTAGAGAGGAAGCTGGAGTCATTTGCACAGTGGGGGGCTGTGCATTACAGCTGTGCTGCTTTTTGCTTGGTGTCTGCAAACTTTATATTAAGTCTCTGTTCCCGATTCATCTCTCAAACATCTGTGTTAACTCCTGGGGCTCGGGGAGTCCTGGTGTAAGTGTGAAGTAGGAATGAGCTGGAACAAGCTCACTTAAATAGGGACCCTGCTTCTTCTGTAAATCAGTCTGGATTATAGTGATCCAAATAAACAATCTTTGGGGTGCATACATCCTGCAGCACTCTGTTTCTATTACACAGCCCTTGGGAGATGAAAAAAGTCTGTTTAGTATCTACTGAGAGGGAAGAAGAGGGAGCAGGGCTGTGGAAAAATTTTTGGACTGGGAGTCTGTTTCATGTTACAGTGGCCTGCCAAATTTGATACAAAATTTCTTAAATGTGGGTGCCCTTAGACAACCGATTAGCAATTAACAACTATAAAGCCCTGGAATGAACTGTAATTTCATTTCCAATGCACGTAGCTTTTACTCTTTAATCCTTTTCTTAAGCAGCAGCATTTTAAGGCAGTTTGGAAAAACACAATAAAGGCAAATACACAGGATCAAGTGAAAAGAGAGTTGGGAACCTGTTGAAGCACTGTATAGCAAGGTCCAACATATACAAGCTTAATGCATCAGGAAGACTTTTTTTACTCTCAATCTTCCTGTTCTGGTTTTAGTACGATGTGGATATATACTGTAGTGAACCATATGCTACAAGCAGAGATTAAAGTACCCTGCTGGGCTGCAAGGCAGTATGGAGAAGAACGGGTGCTCTGTGCTTTGCTTTCTTCCAGCACTTCTGAGTAGTTGGCACATTTGCCAATTTTTAGTTTGTTCTTACTCAAAAAACCCCAAACCAACCCAACTAACAGTGCTTGGAAGATAAAAAATCACCACCAGTCAGGCTCTTATCTTCCCTCAGCTTTTAGAGCAAGTGAGAGGAATCCACTGCTTCAGCTGCATTTCAGCTTCAGGCCCCTCCTCGCTAGACCAAGTCTTTGCCACCCTGTACACTGGTGTTTGTTGAGTTGTGAGCGACTGCTGCTTCTTCCCTCTGACCAGTGGCTCATCAGTTAAGAGCAAGTGAGACCCTGGCCTGATTAAAGAATACCATGAGAGTGGCTGATGAGTTCAGTGGAGCCACGTTTGTACCTGTTGAAGTTGAAGATGACAGAGAATGAACACGGGCAGGGAAGCCTGAATCATCGCTCTTCGTTGTTGTATGCTCCAGGGTACAAGAAATAAATATTAACTGACCCCTAATTTCTTTGTTGTTTTGACAGCTTGTTTATTGTTGACCTGCAGCAAATGAGGCAGTTCGCTTTTTCTTTTACAGAAGTCTTTTCTTCTGTAAAATGGGAGTGTTCATGACTGTTGCATGAGTCCTTTGGGACAAATTAATTCATTGTTGCCTGAACATCGACCAAACTTGTATTTTCTTGGTTCAGTCATGTTGGTGCCTAACTACGTGAGCAAAAGTTTTAGTAACCACCGTGTTGAATGTAATGGTAAGGAAGAGCATGAGCTAAGCCAGCTGATACACAGAAAGCCCAGATAATCGGGGAGGCAGTTACAGATTTAAAGTTAGAGCATTCACATTTCTATATAGCCTTCATCTCTTCCCTTCTGTGGATTGGCTTCTGCCTTTTTTCTCTAGGACAGGAAAGAAATTGGCACTGTTCCACCTTGAAGGGGAAGAAACGTTTTTGTGGGGAAATCCACTTACCCTCGGGCTTGAACATATTTTGAAATACTTGTGATTTAGATCATAATGAATAATACTGACGTTACAAGTTAAAGCTTCTTCTAACGTTTTAAGGAGGTAGGGATATTGGTATGTGTTGCAGGTAGTGGTAAGTCATGTTTGGCTGTCTTCACGGATATTTTTAGTGTTCCCAGAGTGCCAAATGCTCCTTAGTGAAGAGGAGAGCATAGGCTGGGATTGCTGAAGGCCACTGAAACCTCTGGCGCTGTCTCTGCAGTTCGGCAGGAGCGGGGCAGGAACTGCAGCAGTGAAAGACCCCTCAGTTTTCTGTAAGCTTTGTCTGGATGGCACTTGATAACCTTCTCCAGATCAGACCCAGACCATATCTCCTTCTGTTCTCTTTATGTAAATAAAGGCTGTTAAAACAGGCCCACTGTAGGAAAACCTGAGTTATTCAGGCAGCAATGTGCCTTAGGAAAAGAGCTGCAGCATTTTCTTGGGGAAAGTCTGATTCATCACTCGTCTGCATGCCTGGACAAGAAAAGGGTCATATTTCTGCTAGACACCAAAGCTGGGGGGGAGGGTGTTTCTGACTTGATTTATCAACTAGTAGAGATGAATTAGAACCCTCAGGGGAGGGAAAACTTCACAGAAACCGAAATATTTTTACATTGCAGATGATTGTGGCCTCCAGACTTTTTCTTGTATGGCATTTATGCAAGCACACATTCCAAAACAAAATTAAACAAACAGTCCCTTGAAGATTCCTAATTAGCCACTTTGCTCAATACTCAATTAGAATAACCATGTAGGTAAAATATGACTGCAGTGCAGAGAATTTCATTTGAAGTTGCAGTCCGTAAGTAATGTTTAGGAACAAGTAATAGAGTTCATCAATGAATGCATTTTGCTCGGAGCAAATTCAGCACTGCCAGTGATTGGTTGGAGGGGATGCTATAAACCTGATGAAGTCTTGTAATTTAAAGCAGAGGCCTGGAGTTCAGGAGATTTGGAGATGTCGTGCCTCTGCCAGAAACCTTGATGTGACCTCAGGCAAGTCACTTCACCTTTCTGTGCCTTATCTGAATAAATATCTCTGTTTCCTATCTGCAAAATGAAGATAATGCCTCATATGTGTTCTGAAAGTCGAGTGTTAATAAAGTACACAAAAATCATCAGATAGGAAGGCATCCAAAAGAAGGAAACTGAGTTGCATATGTTTGTACAGCACTCAATAGCTACATTTTTTTTTTTTTCTTGGGCCACTTGCAAACACGTAGTCTATTGAGACTTAACTTGGCTTATCCTCCCTTGTGAGTGGGATAGACCTGAACAAGATGTTTGGATTTGAACCCTCTGAATACTTAAGGGACAAAGGGCAGATGATTTCTGTATCCAAACTTACGTTTATGGTAGAATTTTGGATGTAGCTGTCAGCTGCACAGTGAAACTTTGCTTTGGAGCCTGACACCAGAGGACAGATGGGATGTGAGATTTTGTGGCTAGACCGTGTTTCTATCAAAGCGTGATAACAAGCATTAAACGCATTCCACTACTTAGGAATTACCATCTCTGCACGTCTCGTTTAGTTTTGTTTCCTCAAAAGGGCACAACTCTCACAACTAGTAAATTATACGCTTTCTATTTATACCATCTATACTGTGCTATTAGCTAGTGGTTTTAGCTGACTATTCTGGTTTTCGTAGTATAAAGAAAATTACCTGGACGTGCTAACACCATAGGTTTGTCTTCCCACCCCGTATCTCCAGCCCCTACTATGGTCACATTAAAGGGTCCACTATATGCTTGCTCACACTTTGCTAACTGTTAGTAAAATTTAAGACCTTACCGAGGGACACCTCCTCAGAAAGACATTTCGTCAAGAGATAGTCATGCCCTGAAATGTTATGTCCCAGGTGAGGTAAAGTGCAGAATATTCAAGAAAAGATTAGAGAGGAAAGCCTGAACACTTTTGGAAGAAGGCAGGCAAACTCTGATGCACTTTTAATGATAGGTATTAAAGTCATGGCTTAGCTTTGGTATTAAAGTATTAATACCATAGTATTAAAAGAGCTATCATTTAAAGAAGTGCTTTGCCTAAACCAAAACTGTGATGTATTGATTTATTAAAAACCCAAAGGGAGGTTTTAAAAGATTTAACTTTTCCAAGGCTGTATGTGCAAGATTTGGAAAACTGAGTCACTTCATAGTTTCCTGGGATTGGGACAACCAAAAAAAACCAAACCAAAACCCAGTCATGATAAAGTATGTGAAAATGTAGCCCTTTAGGCATTCTTTATGGTAGGCAGGAAAGGAGAGGTCACGATTGGTTACAGTTTAAAGTAAAACTATTTAAATATTTTGTACTTTTCCTATGTCTATTTGTAAAATTCAAATCAAGTATTCTACCTGCAGGGACCTTCAAACAGGTCATTAAGAACAACCCAGCAGTTATGAATCAATTTATTCTAAATTTTAATTTAAAATTGCACTTGCATGACTTTCCAAAAGGGTTCAAGCCTTTGTAAAACTTGCTTCAATCATTTTTATTTTTATTTTTCAAAAGAAGTCAGGTGATATATCTTTACTTATCTTTCTGATTAAATCTCTCCATACTGGAGAGAATTATCATTTTCTTCCCAACCTTCCCTTGTCTTTTGAAAATACCAATAGGTAATTTTACCACCTTAGATAAGGAATACCATTATAACTGGGAAGCCAATTATTTGTCAAGACGTTGTTGCAATATTATTAGAAAACTGGATACTTAAGCAGCAGGTAATTTTTTTTTTATTTTGTATTTCCTGCGTAACTATCATGCACTCTGTTTTGATTAGATCCTAATGATACCAAGAACATTTTAAACAAATACTCAGCCCATGCAAATGAAAAACACTTTGCTTCTTCAGTTGCACTTGTGCAGCAATGGTAATTAATACATCTTCAGATATTCAAACTATATCTGATTAATTCACAGTGCACCAAAGAGGGCTTTATAAATAATCTTTCCATGAATCCTGCTTGAGAGATCTGGGAGAAAAAAGGAAATGTATTAAACAGCGTCATTGTGTTTCTGGTAGACACTGTTGTGTCTACCAACACTGGAGTTGCACCTATAGATTGTCTTTTCCATAACCAAGCTCTTGCCCTGGACAAACCACAGTGAATGGGACCAACTTGATTTTTCATCATTTTGGTGACGGTAGCAGGCTTTGCAGCCAGGGGCCCAGCAGAATGGCTGATTCCCCTCGAACAGCAGCTCCGTTAGCTGCTTCATCCTGCAGTGACACACCTTGTCCTGGTGGAGGACAGCCTCTCCAGAAGAGCAGTCCTAACACCAAAGCACATGCACTCTAAGCCACCTCTCCTCAGTACGACCCTCACCAGTTGGTACTAGTCCTGGACTCTGGTACAAGTTTGTTTTACAACAGTTGGCATAAAGGATATGCCAAGGAGTAGCATTTGCTTGGAATAAGCTACCACCATGAGTTGTCCCTTGTGGACCATCGCCAGGCTCACACTAAAGTAGCCTCCAGGATTAAAGAACCTTAAATGCACTGCTTAATTAATTGTATTGCCAATGCCTTACCTTAGTGATGTAATATTTGCAAGCCAGAGAGAGAAGTTTGTTTTGGTTTTGAATTAAACATGTTTTAACTTCGCCAGTGCCTTTTCTGAAGGCTGAGATTAAGGCCTCTATCAAGGAAGAGATACGTTTTTCAAGGAGCACTGCCAACCTAACAACAGAAAAACAAATAGAGTCCTGGTGTTATTTTGCGTGAGATCTGTTTTTCTCTGTTCCTTTGACTGGAATTTGTTGTAACTACATGAATTTAGAGGAAAGAGATCACTGTTTTCTAAAAGATTTATTTCATGTTTGTTAGCCAACTTCACTCTTTCCCCTGTGTCGTCAGCTTCCCCTTGTTGTTTGTATGGCTCCTTCCTATAGCTACAGGAAACAGATTTGTAAAAATAGGAAAATGTGATGCTAAAACAATGAAAAAAGTAGGCAGGGTAGCTAACGGGCAGGGGACACGAGTCAGATATGAAGGTTTCCACTGTCTCTGTATTTGTTTCAAAGCTGTCCTCTGTTGCTCTCCATACTGGTTCTTGACTGGATGGTAAGCAGGCACTAGCCTTGAACGCTGTGTCATTTGCAAAACCTCATTTTCTGTGTGTGTGTGTTTGGACATGTCAGCAAGCCTTTGAAGATTTGTTAATAACAGATTATACTCTTTTTAAGAGGTGTTTTTCAATTCCTGGTTTAGATGAGGGAGTGGCCCATTTACCTCTGCAACCACCCATATCTAACTGTCTAAACCAAATTACTCCTAACTCCTTTTATAACATAACTACCAAAAACTGGCAAAACATCCCTCCTCAGTGGAATGTTGTGCAGAAGAGCATCCATCACACTCCTCGGGGTGGCTCAGTGGTCTCCGTGTCAGGTTGGATGAGAGCTGATGCTTGCAGGCGGGCAGGACCTGCAAACCTGCCCGTTGGGTGCTTGCTGCCGAGCTGAACCTCAGCCGTGTGAAAAAGCTTTTGGGTTGGAGACCATGGGAGGCAATGCCCTGGTGTTTTGGCTTTGCTAGACTTTTCGCCCTGCCTGTCTGGAGCACCAGAAGGAACGCCTTGTGTTTGTGCTTTTTTAAGACACACCCCCCCACACCCGGCCCTTTGCAAACTGGAATGCATTTTGTAAGGGCAAAGAGTTGCAGTAAGTCAACACGAGTTGCACTGGAAGGCCTCCCAGTAGACGGGGAAGGGAAGAGACTTGATTCGATTTAGCAGATCCAGTTTAGATGTAATTTGCTGATATATTACTGGAGTTAACCATCTAGGATCAGTACTCCTGAATGCTCACCCTTCATGAAAAGCAGAGGGAAAAGGAGAAGCAGAGTGAAGAACCGGCCTCCATTTTGCTCTTCCCAAGCGGTACCTTCTCAGCGCTGGTGCCTGTGTTAATGTTTGCCACAAAGCATACAAATCTTGGATCTCTCTCTGCGGATTTTCTGTGGGAAAATACTTGGGACCTCAGACACTAACAATTTTTTTAATTATCGCCTGTGGCAATTCAGCTTTACGGAAGGAATTTCATGGGAAGGTTTGGCTGGAACTGGCATTTCTGTCCGTCAGTGTACTTAATTTACATTTTTTAAAATATTTTGATTGTGGTTAAATAACTGGTAATCATGTGCAGGTGGTAGATTTTGAGTATGATTTTCATTACTTCTGGCAGGGAATAAGAAAGCTATCTTTATGAATAAATACTTCTTTCCTGAACTTAAATACTGAGATTCCATCTTTGTGGGAAAAAAGAGTTTCTTTTCTCAGCCTGTGGTTCAGATCTATGACTTGCCCTTTTTGGGACACACATACTAAATACACCTTTAATCTCACAGTATGCCCAGGTGTTCATTTTCTTCTTTTTCTTTCAGCTCTGGAGCTGCAAGTAATTCTGGACTCATTCCATCCACCTGGTTGAGTGCTTTTTTCTATTCTTGATTTCTATTTTTCTCCTTCTCTTTTCCCCATCTCTCTCGTGTTTCATTTCCTAAGCTTTTCTGCCAGAACAGCTTTTTATTTCAATCACCTCCGGGAATGGAGTGGACATAATGAATTGGGTGTTTTATTCGGGCTCGGTGGGGGAATCAGGTGTGGTAAGAAGTGATATTCGGTGTGGCTGAAGCAGGGGTCGGAGCCCGGCTCGGTGGGCGCAGGGCAGTGCGGTGCAGCCAAGGGGTGCGAGCCTGGGACTTCTTAGCAATTGCCTCTGGTCCGTCAGACAAGCCCAGGCCCATCGCCCAACTCCCCTGCAGCCTGGTTGGGGAATATTTTTGGGAACAGAAACGTAACTGCAGCAGAGATCTGTACTCTTCTATCCTTGCTAATCAAGATTGCTGATGAAACATTTATTTGTCAGGGTTGGATGTTTAGCTAAATATAGGAATACATTTCTGCAATGTGAAGATGAACATCAAGGATCTTGGCACGGGATAATGTCAGTGAAATGCAGATGCAATGAATGTCTCTTGTCAAAGTATTCTCCTCCCCGTGATCCGAAGAGGTGCTGGATGGGTGTGATGCGTTTCCGTCTGTTTATTTGCTTATTTGTTTGTTTGTTCTGTCCTACATTGTTGCTACTTGTATTACAGTTCCATCCTCATCCTCAGGCTTGGAGCAGGACTCCATAAGAATCCTGAAGCAACGACACACATTTGCAAGAAATGATCTTGTTTCTGGCACTTGGACAAGAAGAAGTCTTGCCCTGATCTCTTCAGTCTGAGCTGCTGTTGAAAAGTTCCAAGAAGCTAATACCACAGGTTTAGGAAGCTCCCGTTCCAGTGTTTCACTACCTCTAATATTGAATTATTTTCTCCTTGGTATCCAAGTAAAATGCGTTTTGTTGCAAGTTGAGATTTTTTTGTCCATCTGATGTCGGACATAGTCATCTTCCACTTTATTTTTTATATTTTAAATTAAATTTTTATTCAGCTTTACCATTTATGTTTTTACTTTGTAATCCTCTTTTATTTTAGACTTTGTACATCTAATTCTATTATCCTGTAGTCATTAGTTAAATTTCTTAAATCTCTCTGCCTTTTGTTCCTCTATTCAGGGTCTGGGCTGTTTTAAATTTGTCTGCTGCTGTGTATCTGTCTTAAAATGCATTGTCTGAGCCTGGACACAGGAATGTGGCTGAGGTCTCACAAGGGCTGAATAAACAGAGCAATTATCTCCCATTTCTTGCCCATGCCATTCCTCTTCCTAAAAAATCAAAAATTTGGGGGTTTTGTAACAGCATTACTTTGTTGATTCATGTTTGTATTGTGATTCGCCATGACCCTTAGATTCTTGTTCCTCGTTTTGCATTTGTGCGTCAGCATTTGCTTCCAAAGTATATTATTTAGTTTGTTAATTAGCTCTTCTGAGTGTACTAAGTTCTTTGGATTCAAGAGTAGCTCATATTTTCCCATGTGAAGGTTTTTTTTTTCCCTTTATCCTTGCTCTTTCTTCTGTTGCTATGTGAAGGACAACACACAGAAAACAAAGAAACTACCAGATATTCAGAAGAAACTGAGAAGCCAAGAATATACAAAATAAACAGGGTGAAAAAGAGGAAATTATTTTTTTCGGTGGTGGTAATTTTAACTGCATTCTTAAGAATAGCGGTGGAAAAAGATATGAAATGTACAATTTTAAAGAAGTAAAGGGTAAATGGAGAGATCGTGTTCTAAAAAAAAGTAAAAACTGAGCTACAAGCAGATGGAAGGAACTATTAGATATATTGCTTGGTATTTCTTGGGACAATGTTATGATTTAGCCAGCTAGAAATGTCCATAACATCTTTTGTAAATATGATGGATAGTGGAATAATTCATGGTTGACTTTCATTTTTCAATTCAAATATGTTTGCACATGAATTACCGTTTGTCCTGGGTATATTAAAACATCATTTTGCTGGATAAATAGATAGATCAATGCATTCAATGTTAATCACGTCTTCAAATTCATTTTAACTGGGAATCACGAAGCTGAAGCTTTCTAAACACACACTTTTCTCAGTGATTTTGTTTTTTAATTCAGCCAGGAAATTGGGAGTTAAAGTGGATTGGTAATACCATTTTATTAGGAAGGGAAAAACTGGTGTGGGATGAGCTGATTCCAGTCCAAATGTTTTTAAATTCACCAAATGGGTGGTGAGCCCACAATTTGAACTGTCTGATACCAGTGTCAGTGTTATCGGCCAATACAAGCTCTCCAAACATCTTGTAATGCAAATAAATTCCTTTTACTGGGAAAATTTTAGGAAATAATAGCTTAGGCTTTCCTGCCAGGGTAAATGTTTCACTTCTGTCCTAAATTTGTAATGGAAGCTGTTGTGCTGTTGTAGCTGCTGTTCTCAAATCACTGAACTCTCCTTTCAGAATACAAACTCTCAAGACCATCAGGTGGGATGGAGTATTTGTGTCTTGGGAGTGTTCATCTTTCTGAGGTGCCCCCAAAAAGCATCCCACTTTACAGAGCAGAACGCACCTGACACCTCCCTGGGGCCCAGTAGGAGGAGAGCATGAGATCTTCTTGAGTTTGGGCTTCTACTTACCGAGTCTTAACAGTTATTGGTATCTGCCTGTGGCAGAGGGCTAAAACCAAGGTTTAGGAAGATGCAAGGGGGATCCATAACCACTGGCGGATGGTGGAATCCTCCCTGGGCTTGATGGAGTCTTTGATGGAGCTGTTGTATGGTGTAAAAGGTTTGCTGGCCTTGAGGTGGAGGAGATGGGGCAGGAGCCAGCTGCTGGGTATCTAGTACCTTAGTTCTGGTATCTTCAGCCCATCTTTCCCTTTTTACGCCAGTGGTGAAGGGCTACCAAATGAAGCTTGTGTTCTGACCCTCAGCTGCCACTGCTATTCACCCTTTTGTTACCTTTCGTCCTTTCTCTTTGTACCAAGGAAAGAATTTATGGGTGCTTATGGGCTGCAACAGCAAGCATAGAGAAGAGAGGTCATCCAAAGTTTGGAGGGTTGCTAATTAGCTTTTTTCTTCATGAATTAGTCAAAGCTAATTAGCGTCTGTCTTTGCTGAGGTTCTGATGCAAACACAAGAAGAGAGTAGTTAAGTCAGGAATTTTAAAGCACCCTTGTGTTATTAACAGCCCCAGCAGACGTTTGTCCGTCCCCCCCCCTCCTTTTCAGTTTTTCAAACGTTCCCATGGTGGGTAAGATTTACCTGTTGCCAGACAATTCTGTTGCAATGCTCTGAAGTCAAATAACACATCTAAATCACCAGCTGAGCCAGACACGATAGCAGTTCCTTCTGTTTACATCTTGGAGGCAACTTTGCATCTGGAGGAAGGAGTCTGGGGCTCACTGGGGGCTTTCTTTGAACGCTGCCCCATCTCTCCCTGCCCTTTTGCCTCCTGGGCTGACCTGGCTGTAAAAGTGTCAGCTTGGCTGGAAAGCCACAACCAGCCAGACATGATGCATAGCTCCTTGGGCTCTCTGTTTTGTGTGCTGGTGGCTGTCAGGCTTGAGGAAGCTTTTCGCTGGGTTGCTGATGCAGAAGAGAGGCATTGCCCTCCTGCTGCCAACCCCCATGCCTATTTTGGGGGGGTGTGGACAGAAAATGAATTGATTTCCAGACGCTCCTGTTCCGTAGAGCGAGGCTCTGTCGTTGTTCATCAGTGTAAAAGGAAATGAGGATTTATAGCGTTACCTGATAAATTTACAGGGGAAAAAAGATTGCCGGAATTTAAAATTACTCTGTTGGGAGTATTTTTCCGTTTTTAATTATAAATTAGTATGCAAATAGTCCAAAGTCACTTTGGCTGCTGTTGTAAACTGCAACGCATGGAAAAAGCTCCCTACAATAGCTGAAGTGATGAAAGCAGCATGTAGAAGATGCTTGGGAACTGCTAAATAAGGAGGAGGAGAAGGGGAAGAGGGCAGCGGATTGAGCTTGTTCACAACTCAGAGGTCTTACGACACAGCAGATGTCCTCTGTATTTGATCGTCTGGGCCCTTGGGGGAGTCTGCTGCTCGAGCGTTTGCTTTGCCACTGCTGGTCTCCCTTGGGGACATGTCGTGTGCAGCCGGAGTCCAGGCATGGTTCACCAGTGAGAACATCGGCATCCTTCGCGGGGGGCAGTCAGAAATATTCCCTCCCTGTGCTTGTTTAACTTCCCGGTACCCAACAGGTGATGTGCCTTCTGAGGCGGAAAACAGCTCTGTGCTGCTCCGCGAAGCGAGGGCACGGTGTGATCTCATGTACTAAGCACTGGTGCCAGAAACTCCCAGTCCAGGATCCCTGTGCGTCCCGGTGCACACCTCCAGGGATGGTAGCACATCTCTGCTTTGAACTGGGCCTGACTTGACTGAAATCTCCAGAAGTGATCTTGATTTACCTCAGGGTAGCTGAAATCAGAGTCAGATCTCTATCTGACCTTTTTGTTTAGCACACAAATATAACAACCCTCCTCTCTCTTCCAGGATTAATTATTGATCACAAAAGCTTTTTTTTTTTTTAACACCCAGAGCCTTATGTAATTACTATTACTTTTATATATAGCTCTCTTCCATCTTGCTCTTGGCTTCTGGACTGTTGCTGTCATAGAGGTTGTCTGTCAGCTGAGAGAGACTATTTTAATTAATATATTTTTCATTTCAAATTCAAGTCACAGTTTTAGCCATGCTGAGATCAGCTTCTCCGCATGTGAGCTTGGAGATGGCTTCTGCTGTGCCCAGTGGGGAGCCACATCCCTTCTCTGGAGGTCCCTCTCTGTTCCCCTCCAAACTATTGCTGCATAAGGAGCAGGTATTATCCTTTTGATAGCCTTGATATTAAAAATTAGCTTTGAGTCCTCTAATGTACTCTTTACTGCCTGGTATTTGTGGTGTTTGAATTGTACTGATCTATGAAAGATCTTTTGGTTGGGAACAGCCAATTTTTAATGAGCAAAAAGTTCGGGAGGGTTAACCTAAACACCAGATGATCAGGAGTATCAGCCTTTCAAGTTCCTCTGCTGCTCTGGCTGAATATGCATGACAGTCTCTTAGAAACTTCCTTCAGGTTATTTAATTAATTGAATGGTGTAGTTTTTTGTTGGACAGTTACTGATGGGGAGGAGGATTGGACTGGATCTGAAATGTGTGCCATGCTTAAAATTTATCACATGGGAGCTTAGTTCAGGTGCAGTGGAGTGCAGGCATCAGGAGACAAGGTGATGTTGGGGACCGGAGGTTGGGCCATTCCAACACTGTGCTTGGCTCTGTGCTGTCAGTGCTGCTCGGTGTCCTGTCCGCCTGCCGTCACCCTGCCGGATTACAGCTTGGCGCCCCTGGGGCTGGAGCTCCCCAGCTTCCTTTTCACAGGTTTCGCTCACATATTGGGCTGGAGCTAAAAGGGCAGGTGCTGATCTCTGAGCCCAGTGTAAATCTGGCATGGGGTTCCCTTTGAAGTCAGCAGTGTTTCCTCTACATTTGCATCTGTGCAACTGAGATCTGGATCTGGTACAAGCTGACAGGAACCTTTTTTGCCCTTTTTTGTGGTTTCTGTTACTGGAGTGCCTCTACTTACAGAACATGTTTGGTTTCACTGATACCTAAATCAACACAGATGTTTTCCTGAACAGAAATTTCTATTGTGGGTTGAAGTTAACACGATTTCATAAGTCAGGTATCTCTGAATCATTCTGAGTTTTTCTGTTTACAAGAGATTCTTGTAAAATCATAAAAAAAATCCCCAGCCACCCCTCCAAGAGACTTTTAATACAGCTGCTTTCTAATATGCTGCTGAGATTCCCCAACCCTCCTCAACCATAGCCTCCCAGATCTTAAAACAAGCTGGAGAGCTCTTGATACCTATTGAAAAAGTTACTGTTAAGAATTTATAGTAAGGGCATTTATTTACGTGTGTACTTTTCCTCCTTCTGCCCTGTAGAGCTCTCACCGCTTGGTCTGCTGGAAGGGGACAAGCATCTGCAGGATGTTGATGGTTGGTGATGACCAATGATGAAGAGGCTGCTCTGCCCTGGGCTGGCCTGGCTGCTCTGTGGCCGCCTGTTTAGAAAAGCTATTGCTAATAGCTGGTTAAATGGATAAGATCACTTCTGTATCTAATCCCAATAGCCCTATCTTACTGAGACTGGTTTGCAATTATAACGAAACACATTTCAATGGAAACGGAGTTAAGCATGTTAAACCGCTCAGATGATTTAGGCCCTGAGTGGGAATCCTCTTGGGGTCAGCGTGGAAATTGGCAGCACATCCCTGCCCCTCGCCCTGCTCCCAGCGCATCCTGGTGCTTAACCTGGAGAGAAAGCCGAGAGCTGGGAAGGTTATATGGAGGGATGTGTGTTTACCCTAATCAAGTGAGATGGACCGACCCTGCCACGAGGGGTGGTCAGCTTGCTTCTCTTAAGGCTGCTTTTGACATTTTCTGTACGGAAGCAGCACTGCTGTCATTTCATCCTGAGGAAGCAGGGGCAGCGATGGGGAAGGCAAGCCTGCTGGTTGTCCTGAGATGGGATGTGGAGCTGCACAGAGCCTCTCGCTGTTCTAAACAGGGCTCTTGCCCCTGCAAGGACCATACAGCCGTAGACTCTACAACCGCCTCCAGCAGCAGCATCGCTTGGCTGGCCAGGATGGTTCACAGCTTGGGCAAAAGGAGGTGATTAATCCCTTTGGCCGCCCAAGTCTAGACAGGAGCAGAAGCATTTTAGGCATGTTCTGTTTTGGCTTGGTTTGGTTTTGTTTATTTTTTCCTGAGTGTAAGATGAGGCTGCATTCTTTGGTATAAAATTATTGCTGGCTCGCTCTGTCCAAGCAGAGCAGGACGTGAATTCCTTCCTGAAGTTGGCTGTGAGAGCCTGGGAGTCACTTTATAAGACTTGCAGTTTCATGCCCCTTCAACCCCCCGTGGCTTTCAGAAACATGCACCTGACACCATTTTTCAGATTGCTTTGGGACTTTTTATTAACAGAGCTTCCTTGCATGTTCCAGAGTTTTGTTCTGTTTTGGGGTTTTTTTTAACCTTTAGGTCTTTGTTTAATGCTTGCATGTCAGACTAGAATAGAGAAGACTTAAGAGCACTTTGCATCCAACCTTCCTGAGAAGTAGGCGCTGCTGGGCTGGAACACCATAAACTGATAGGACAAAAGAAGAGAATCTTAGACCATGACCAAGGACCCAGAAATAAATGGCAACATTCATTGTCCCAGTAAGGAAGCATGTCATGCCCTTAAACATTTGTTTAGATGAGACTTCTGGAGGACAGGCTGCTCATGGAGGTTGTGGAATCACCTTCTCTAGAGATTTTCAAGCCCCACCTGGATGCAGTCATGAGTGATGTGCTCTGGGAAGTTCTGCTTTAACAGTGGAGTTGGACTAGATGATCTCCAGAGGTCCCTTCCAACTCTGACAATTCCATGATTCTGTGACATTGTCAAGCTTCAGAATAGACTAGAGGGTAAGCTCTTGGGAACATCATTACCAAAATATCTAGAGAATCCAGTGTTTTCAGCTACAAACTACTGGTTTGTATTTCTTGAGCTAAGGAGGAATCTCTGGGAGGTGCCCAGCGGTGGATCAGGCTGTGACGCTGGAGGACAATGGCGCTCACAGGCATTAACTGTCGGTTGAATGCAGGCTGCAGCGCTCACATCAGACAGCTCTCAAGAGCTGTTTCAGCAGATGCAGTGAAGGGGAACAGCAGCCGAACTGGAGGGAGGCAGCAGCAGCAGGTCTGAGGCCCCTGAATTTTCCCGGTTTCTTCCTGTCCCCACTGCTGTCTTCTTTCCGTGGGTCTCGGGTGCATAAGTGGCCTTTGTGCTTTTGAAATTATCCCTCTTAATCTTTTCCAGCGCAGATCGCCTTATTTAAAGGGCCTTGCCTTCTTATTTGAAAGGCAAATAAGGACCAAATAATGGAAAGCCTTTTCTTTAAATTAAAAAAAGAAAGAAGCTGCGGCTTTTGTGCATGAAAGAAATCACAATGCAGCCTGCCTTGTGCTGTTTATACAACCTGGGTTTAGAGCTAAACACTACCCTAGAAGTGTCAGTGGCCATAAATGGGGAGGGCTAATGCACAGCTGGTTTATATGGGTAGGTTAAAGCAGAGATCAGTGAAGCGAGCCTCATAATCCTCGAAGAAGTGAATGACTAGCAGCTGCTTAAGGCGTTATTCCTATTCATAATGCCCGTGCAAGCGCACTTGAAGTTGGTTACTCTTTTTGGAGACACGAGGCAGAAAATGCATAAACAACAGAGCCAGGGAGAAAATCAGGGAGCTCCTTCCAGTCTCTTGATCTAAGTTCAAGTCTGATTGCAGCAAAACCGAGCAAGTTTAAATCGAATTTGTGGAGGGTGCCTGCCCCTCTCACACAAAACCAGCACTGGGGGCCACATGGCAGCATCACCCAGTATGTGTCTTCTCAGAGGTCCAGTCAAATTTGTAGGAGAAATGGTCTTGCAGAGACTGAATGCACGTTTTGCTGAATACTTAGCAGTCTTTAGTATTTTAGTCCTCCTCTGGGTACGAGGAGCTGTGCTGCGGAGGGACTGGGGGCATTGGTGTCCCTGCTGGGCAAGCTTCAGGCATGGGTCATGCTGCTGGGTCTACAGAGCCTGCTGCTGGTGGGCTTCCAGCTCAGTGCACTCAGCAGCCCCTTCCCAGGGAAATCTGGGATGGGGACTGGCACTAAGGGAAGAGTCATGCCTGCCTGGGGGACACATTACCTCAGGGGGTGTACAGAGATGTCACAGGAGTGGGCAGAGCATCTCTGCCTGCTAGTGCTGTTGCAGCATTCCTGCTGTTCTCCCTTACGTTGCAGAAAGGTCAATGCTTTCTTTTAAATTAGCTTTTTTTTTTTTTCTTAGGGTTTTGTTTTTTAAAGATCATTAAATACAAAAATGGAAAAAAGCAAATGTGTGTGAACCCAGTGTTGAAAATAAAGGAGAATGATTTAAGGTTCCATTGTACCATAAAAAGCACAGAAGAGTTTAGAATTGCACTGGTTTTGTAGGTGTGGAAATACAGGGGTTTGTGCATCTATGTAGATAATTTCTCACATGGTTTTCTGCATGTCTTTCTTGTGCAGTGTTGGTATTGTTCATATTATTGCCGAGAACATCCTATAAATGTCTTTAATCAACCTGTTTCTTTCCCCATAATAAAAACCAAAATCTTTGCATTAGCTTTCCTTATATCTAGGTTTCTAACCGAGAAACTGTGCTGAACACAATTTAGCCAAATTAAAAAATAAGCTTTGCTTAAGAATGAGGAACTGATGGAGGGCTTGAATCTTTTCTTGCTGGGAGTGATGTAAATCGTGAGTAAGTTTATTGGAGCTGATTACATTATGGTGGCATAAGAAAACAGTGTATAATGAGGTGTGAGTCAGGCCCAGAAAGTCCCATGCAGAGATGCCAAATGGCAGCAAGGGATCATCAGAAAATCCCACAGAGCAACTTGAAAGTTAATTATTAGGGACATTTTCTCTTCTGGAGCGAAGTCTGTTGTTTACTGAAGCAGGTTATGAACCTGCACAAATCCTGCTATGCTTATTTGGCCAAGATCACACCACAGCATGGAAAAAGCGTGCTTTCTTTCTTCCATTTGTTAATCTTATCTGCTATCCTATGTTATGCCTTGTGTTTCCCTTGTGTTTTCCCATCTGGCAGCTTCCACTCTGTGTATCTTTTCAAATAAGGAAGAGGGTGGAAAAGGAAGGCTTTCCCTGGGGATATGGGAAGGGCAGTGGGAACATCCCCCGAGTCCTTTCTGCTTGCATGTAGATAAATAGTTCAGTCCATAAGCACCTTCACTGAGCATCTTCAGAGTACGTAGCGTATTAGTGCTGCTGCGTGTGGGAAAAGGCTCTCTTGGCTCACATCTTTACATCAGTTCCTACCAAGAAGAGCAGAAGAGAGTGATACCATCCTATCTGGCTTCAACAATAGTTTCGGCCATCAGCCAGGGGAGGATTTCCTGTTAAAGGACAGGGGGAGTTTCAGTTGAACCTCGTTGGTGCTATTTCTAATCCTAAACTAATTAATAAGCAAAATTATACCCCAGAGAAACATTCTGGTATGTTCTTTTTAAATTCACACTTCCTCATGAGTAAGAAATCATTATGGTTAAAGTCGATCGGAGGAAACTCTAACAAGGACTGCAGGATGCTCGCGTGGTAGAGTTTGTAGCTGTCCTACAGCTTGCGTGCGAGTAATGCTAGAAGAGTGGGAAGGACAAAGAAAAGATCATTAAGGGCCAGTGCTATCCCAAGAAGGAAGCAGTAAAATATGGAGGAGAGAAGGATGTGATTGCTGTATGGGAGAGCCTATTTGAGGGTTTCCTGCAGAAGGCTAAAGCATTCAGGGGTACCCAGTGGGTGCAGGAAAGGTCACTGTCACCAGAATAAATATGTTGGCCTGAGGCTGGAAGCTCTGGTTGCAAAAGCATTGCCATGGACATGTTTTGGAACAGGAGAAATAAAATTTCTTCAGGGGGAATGATGATGGCTCACCAGCTAGTGTGTCTGGGGGACTAAGGGTTTCTGTGGCAGTAAGGGAATCATAGAATGGTTAGAGTTGGAAGGGACCTTGAAGATCATCAAGTTCCAACCCCCCTGCCATGGGCAGGGACACCTCCCACTCGACCAGGTTCCTCAAAGACCCATCAANAGCCTTCTCTTTTCCAGGCTGAACAGCCCCAGCTCTCTCAGCCTGTCCTCATAGGAGAGGTGCTCCAACCCTCTAATCAACTTTGTGGCCCTCCGCTGGACCCGTTCCAATAGTTTTATGTCCTTCCTCTGTTGAGGACTCCAGAGCTGGACACAGGCCTACAGGTGGGGTCTCACAAGCACAGAGTAGAGGGGCAGAATCACCTCCTGTGACCTGCTGGTCACGCTTCTTTTGATGCAGCCCAGGACACGGTTGGCTTTCTGGGCTGCCAGCGCACACTGCCGGCTCATGTTGAGCTTCTCATCCATGAGCACTCCCAAGTCCTTTTCCTCAGGGGTGCTCTCCAGCCATTCTCTGCCCAACCTGTATTTGTGCCTGGGATTGCCACATTCCAGGTGCAGGAGCCTGCACTTGACTTGGCTGAACTTCATGCTATTTGCATTAGCCCACCTCTCAAGCCTGTCCAGGGCCCTCTATGCTGAGATGATGTGATGCTGAGACTCAGACTCAAGGTATAGAGCAAAACTGGCGGGGAGGGTGTTTGTTGACAGGCCAGACCCCCCAAAGGGATGAAACAGAGGTGCACAGACCATGGGAGACTGCTGGTGTGAGCTGCCCTCTCTGGTATGCAGTGAGATGATGACACTGCCCCGTTTGCTCTCTTCCTCTGTGCTTAATGGTCGAAGAAGCACATGCTGTTTCCTCCCCAGCGCTTCTCCAGGGAAAAGGAAGTTTGGGAGTTTTCTTCTTGGCGTGATGGCTGACATCCTTTGCGGTCCAGAAGGGACCTCCCTTGACCGTGTGAGCATCTCTGCGCTCCCAGCCAGATGCAATATTGCACATGGGGTTGTGGCCCGAGGGAGAGCACAGCTCATTCCTTCAGCATGAGGGGTGAGAAGCCGAGTCACCCGGCAAGCCTCCCCTTGGGCTTTGCTCCTTTTTAATGCTAAAAAGCAGGGAGAAGGCTCTTGTGGGCACAATAGTTGTACTCCCTGTGTCTGTATCCTGTAAATCAGGCCAGAGGAGAGCTTTGAGATTGTGTGTTAGGGGAGGATGGATAAAACAGGCTGTCAGAGGCCGTGGGTGAGACCAGCCCTGCCTGCCGAGAGGCAAGGAGGAGCTGGAGAGACATAAGGAATGGGGATGGGGGAGGAACTGGTCTGTGGGGTACCTTGTGGGGTGCCTGGTAACGGAGGGAAGAAGAACAGATATTAAAAAATAGCATTGACAACTTAAAAGAAAAAAATAGAAGTTTTATCATATCTTTGCTTTGAAGAAAATGCAAAATATTAGTATTCTGAGAATGCAGTTACCAAGAAGAGCATTCACAGGGCATGCAAACGACCAGCCTCTGTGCTGTGTTGGGTGCAGTGTCCTTGGATCTGGCTCTGGGAGAGACAAGTGTTTTTCAGAGTGGGTAAGAAGGTTGCTTGTCTGAGTTAAGGTTGAATGTTTTTCAAGCCAAAAAAAAAAAAAAAAGTCACACAATTCCCACGAACTTGTAAACTAGCTGTTCATAGTTTTGGCATTACCTCTTTAGGAGCAATCTGAGCCATCTCTGGCTGTGGATACTGTAGTCATCACAGAGTGACTTCAGAAATGTGAGTCAGATCATGACACCGGCTTCCTGCTTGCTGAGTAATCAGTCTGTATCCGACTTGTGGTATGCACGGCTTCGCTAGCACAGCCCGCTCGATCCTGCTTTGCCGCCTCTTAAACACGAGTTTATTTCTTTAGGGTTTTTTCATTGTAATTCTTTATGGGTTGGTTTGTTGAGCGGTTGGCTCCGAGCAAGCGCTGCAAAGCACACTGAAGCGTGTTGCATCCCAAGGGGGATTATTTTATGAATTTCTCTCTTTTTTTTTTTTTTATTTTTTTGCAACTCTTAATGTTTGTGAGTGCCTGGCAGGGGAGGGGTTTGAGAAGCTTCTGCTTTGTGCCTGGTGGTGCTCCGGGGTGTCCGCTGGCGGGGGCTGCACAGGGGCAGGCGGCGCTGAAAGCCAAGGAGGGGTCTGGGAGGCTGGGAGGACACGGCGGTCAGACTCAGTAAATCAGGGAGGTTCAGGGAGACGCAGTTTGAATTGACTCCCCGCCAGTTGAACACAATGCATCATGCATCTAGGCTGAGGCTGACGTCTTGATGGTTTGATTAGTTTAGGAATAATACTTTTATTGTGTGTCTTCGATTATTAATAAGTACTGCTTGAAGTTGTTACATTAGGATGAGCTTATATTGCCTTCCTGTACACTGTACAATCTACCCCGTCTATCCAGAATCCTACCAGTAAGCTGGTGGAATCCTCTTAAGTAAGGAGCTGTTAAATTAATAAAGCTGTTAATAACATGGGGAAAAAAAAAAAAAAGGGGAGGAGAAAATCTTACGTAGAAATGCCAAATCATAGCTTGAAGGTTTCCAGTTGGGATGGTCCTGCAGGGCCAGGAGGGATGGCTCCTCTGTTGCAGAGCTGCTTTTCATATGGTAATTTTTATACATCCTCATTTTCTTAGATACTCTCTGTGTCAAAGTTTGAGCTTTGCTTCTAATCAAACATAACACTTAGATCGCGCTGTGCTTCTTAAATGTTAATCCCAACAGAACCCCTTTATACGCGATAAAACCCTGTTATTATTATCCTCACACAGGCAAAAATTACAGGCAGAGAAGGGAAGTGAATTGCTAAAGCCCTTCTGCAGAGCTGCCGTCAGGGCTGGTTCAGGACTGACAGCCTGTGCTCAGACTGTGGGACTGTGATTCCACTCTACAGGTTTAGGACAGCAAAACCAGCATGTTAGGTGTATTTACATGTGATGGAATTGACTTAGGTCTTACTGAAGTCAGTGGGACTGAGGTGGCTTGCCAGATACACCAGAGCTTTCAAAATTTTGCTTTGCACCCATTATTTGTAAAGGTTGCATGGAAGAAAAGGCACCGGGATGGAGCATAATATAAATAATTTGCATGCAAAATAATTGAGAATTGTTTTTTTTCTGTATGATTTGCTATATGCGGCCATTATCCATGCTGATAATGACCTGGTTTTGATTGCTCCTTATTCTCCAAGTGTGGCTGTAACATGGTTTGCAGCTGTGGTAGGCACAAATGCACGTGTGTCTGATTGTTGGTGTGTTGGAACAAACAGGGTCCTTGTCAGACAGTTCGGTGGCAGAGTGGTTTTAATCTTCACTTCTTTTTTTCGGGGAGGAAGTGATTGCTAAGCCTCAGCCTTTCAGCACAGGATGCCCTGCCTCAAGTGCATATTTAGTTTTAAATGAGCTTGTTCATGTCAGGAAGCAGGCGTGATAGTTCCTTCTTGGTTTAGAAAGGTTCTTGTATGTCAGATGTCCAGCATATGCTGGTAAATGAAAGCAATTAATTTAAAAAAAAAAAAAAAACACAGAAGGAAAAAAGAATATAGCTTCATGGAGCATTGGAAGAATGACTGCAGGGAGCAGCAGAGCAGAGCTTCAGTGTGACTGGTGTGCAGGGGCCAGGTCCATCCAGGGATGTGAGTGGTATGTGTCACCAGGAAACCTACAGGCAATCTTAAACCATAATCTGCCAGAGTTTTTGCATTTCTCTTTGAAGTCCGGGGAGTTGTGTTCTCGTAACATGACCTTTGTATCCTCCTTTGGATCTCATTGTATTGACTGGAGGCCAGCGTGTCATTAACAAAGCGGCAGAAAAGCAGAGCTGGCTGGGGTTTTTTGTTGTTTTAAGACCCTTTCTGTTACAAACAGGCATGGCCCTGCTTTGCCTGGACCGGCAGGGAGGGGAAGGGAAGCAACAGCACTGGGGTACCCCTGCTGTCCCCTAGCAGGACCCACACGTGGTGGTGTGGGTCTTCAGCCACACTGCCCACCTTGGGGTTTGCTGTGGTTGCTACTGCCTGGTTTTGTGCCACCAATCTGCTCCTAAATGCTGTGGCTGCGTGTCTAGATCCGTTCATCTGAGCTGATGAGCCTCAGCTCTTGTCCTGTGAACAGCTGACAATGGCAGCTAATACCAGTAGCTGATGGCTTTTGGCATGAAGAGCAGGGTATTTGGCCACGTCTCCCCTGAATCCCCGCTTTTGGCCTTCTTTCAGAGAGACACACTCAGGGCAGATCCAGCTGACTGAGAAAATCTCTTTTTTAGATGATGAGCTGTGTCAGAGGGATAAGGCTTTTGAGGAACGGGGACTCCCAAGCTTAACTTTAGCTCTTTGGCTTGACCTGCTATGCGCTGTATGAGATGCAGCAGGATTAGAAAGGTCAATCAATAGAAGCGCTTTCCTGGCAGACATGGGGCTGGTGAGCTGGTGCCAGCTGTTGGCTACTGGATGGCTCCAGGCCATTTGGGGGGGGTGGGTGTCTCTCTCTGTTGCCACCTACAGCGGGACTGGCACATGTGTTGGCAGTATCTCAGCTTTCTGCTAGCAAGCATGAGCAAGATCCACCTCTTCTCTTAAGAGGTGACAGCCCCATCAACACTGAGACCATGAAGCCAGATTATGGAGGTACCACATCTCAAGAGGGCATCCCACAGCGCCTCAAGCACTGCTGACCAGTGCAGTCTGCCCACACGGACATTGGGACACACAGCCCTGACCCAGGTTTCTCAGCATCTTCCTCTAGACCTTAGCATGTCTCCACAGGACACTTGAGCTTCTTGGCTTGTGTTGAATCCAAGCCAAAAATAATCCAAATACACCCACCCCAAGACCAAGGGACACATGTTATCTCCTGCAACTGAAGTCAACCAAAAAGACTCGGAAGGCCCTTAGTTGAGAGAGACGCTTTTGTGTTTCAGGAAGACCGAGTGATGTTGACCTCAGACCCCAGGCAGAAGCAGTATCTTTAATCTCATGTTGTACTGGATTCTTAATCTCCCTTACATTGCTGTATCTCATTTGCACATATTTTCCTGTGTACGTAGAGATAGGGGCTTTATTCAAATATTAATCAGCCTGACTGATGGTGGAGATTTGTGCATCTGACAACTTGACACCAGTGCTGTGCAAGCCCGGTTCTTTGCAGGGTATTACAGAGCACCTCCCAGAAACGGGTGTTTCACAGGACAAGTTTGGGGTTTTCAGATGTTAGATTTCCAACTTCTGTTTAATGAAAGAAAAGTGGAAAGTATGTGATTCTTTGGCACGTTAATACCCTTGTACGTTACCATTTCAAATTTTGTTAGATGCTCATTGTGGTTTTAAAATCCAATTTGTATCAGATTGCCAAAGGCTGTTAGCATTGCCTTGGGGAGTAGTGGCGTTGCTGTTGTCTTGCTTTCTCTCCCTCTCCTTCCCTTCCTCTCTCTCCTACACGGTACGTTATCTACAGAAGTAAATTTATGAGCAGCCAAAACAAGGCTTGATTGATCATCGTGCAGGACCTGCAATAAATGACACCCGCACTGTTGTTTGGGAGATGCAGGCCGTGCAGCTGCCTTTCTCCTTCCGCCAGCGTATAGATAATCTGCCTTCAGTTACAAAGTGAGGAAGACAAAATTGGGTTTTGTTTCTTGTTTGTTGAGAGATACCACTTTTCTTTTTTTTTTTTTTTTTTTTTTTAATCCAAAGCAGCAGCGGGCAGAAGCTGCTCCTTCCCTCCAGCGGGGCCGGGCTGGGCTGCACCTCCATGGCAGGGCGGTGGGGCATGGGCAGGATGTGTCCCCGGCCCGGGCTGTGTGCTGGGCAGCAGGAGGGGACTCTGGGGGTCCTGCTGCTGGGGGACACCGGCAAAGGGGACGGTGGGACAAAAGGGCACGACTCCCACAGTCCTTCGCTGTGAAGCAGCCCCGGTTTAGCCAACAGCTCTGCAACCGCTCCCCGTCTGGGAGGCGCAGAAACGTTCTTAAAATGACCTTTTTTGTTTCCTTTTTTTTTTTTTTCCTTCCAGCCCTTTCTCAGCAAAAGCTATCGTGTCCTGGCTGTCAGTTTAAGAGTTTGTTAAACCATTCCAGACGTGTTCGTAGGATATCTGTTCCAAGTGTAATCTACACTGTGCTCCCTGGACCCCTCCACTCTGTAACAAAAAAATAAGCTTAATAGAGTTAAAAGCTAAAATACAATATCCACTGAACTATGAGAATTGACTGTATAAGCCTTCTATGTAAACAGAAAGCACCAATTTGTACAGCTCTGCGGTTAAATACTGCAGATTAATTTTTTCCAAATGTCAAATGTCTGTATTTAAATTTAATATACATGTTAAGCCTTTTCCCTCCTTCCTCAGCCTCTCATTTGTAACAAGAATTACTCCCATGGAGTCAGCTAGAATTACTCCTTTCCACAAAAAAAAAAAAGAAGAAAAAATAAAAAAGAAAAAAGCCTAATTTCTGAGCCCCATGCTGAGCATGGAAAAGGTTGCTTCCTAAACAGGATTTACCCACTCTCCCCTCATGGGTGGGTATATCCCAGGCAGCGCAGAGCGTTTTGCCCCACAGGGGTGTACTCAACCAAGGCAGACAGCTGCCTGCCCGCTGCCCACATGCTGCCTGCTGCCCACATGCTGCCTGCACTGCCCACATGCTGCCTGCCCTGCCCGCACGCTGCCTGCACTGCCTGTGCCGTGCCAGCCAGGATTCCTGGCACCACTGCTTCCTCCCTCCTCCTCCGTGCGATTCTTCAGCTCTTCACATTATTTTGGGAGAGATGGGTGGAAGAAAGAAAAACTCTCCCCTGTCTCTCTTCACAGTGTCTCCTCACATCCGCGCATGTTTTAAAAACACGATAAATATGTTTTCTGGCCCAGACTCTGTTGCTGGGCTCTAGACACTGGGGAGCAGTTGTTGGAAATGCTGGCACGCCTGTCAAGGGATGTGGACTGTCTGCTGACACGGGTCTCTAGTTGTTTCTCCTGGGGGTTTTCTTGCTGGGAATTAGGATTTGGAGGAGAATGGTGGTGGTCACCAACTGTCCTTGACCTTTGCAGCATCTGTGCTCCCACCTCCGTGCACACACACAGCTTCTCCATCACCTGGTCCTGGGTTCACTTGTGTTGTCATACATTGTCGTTTCATGGCTTCCAGAATGAAATTACTCTTTCTCATGGGGAAAATAAGTCTCTTTGGCTTTACAGGCAAATTAGTCTCAAGGTGTTTGAGGAGGACTCGCATGGCAGTAGCTTTGTGGATGACATTGAGACAAAATATGAACATCAGTACATTAGGCTTTTTAGATTTTTTTGTGTGCCGCTCATTTATTTAGTTAACTTATTCTCTTTATTAAGTCAGGTAAGTAGCAGTAAGATATAAAGCATTATGCGGCATCACACTTCATTAATAATCTGAAGAATGTTTCTGACACTGCATTTTTTAACATCTATTTATTTCTTAAAGAATATTGAACAGGATACATCTCTTGTTATTTGCTGTTGTCCTGTTTGCTGTTACCTTTCTGCTCATCTTTATATATTTGAATAATTCCCTTGAATCAACATGATTGGTACACACAAATATCGATGTGCAGATCTGGTAATGGGTAGGAATTAATACTGAAATTCACGTTGATGTAGTTCAGGCAAAAGGTGGTGAAATAGGAATAACCCTTTCACAAAAGCCATGACATGTTAAAATGGCCCATGTTGCAGCATCTGAATAACAGGACTGTACAAAAGAGAAACGACAGTGACATTGAACTTGGCGGTAAACACTTCAGAGCCTTCCTTACGCATTGCAAACCCCTTGAGTTCCATTCTTCTGGTTTATGTGTTGCCAGCCAGACCCCACGATGTATTTTACAGCCTTGTAATTCTCCTCCCCAGCATATATTCTCTCTATGCATCAGTACGGTGTGACCCTGCTCCCTGGCCTGCTGAAGGCAGATGTCCAGCTGAACTCGAACCTGTTGTGCATGCCCTGGCTGCTTAGCACTCAGTCTTGGGAAGGGTCCCCTCGTAATTTTTCTTGTTGGTTGTATTGCTATAATTCAGGGCAGCGGAGCCCATCCGTAGAGGCAACGATGCTTTATCCTCATGGATAGACAGTCTGAATAAAAGGTAGCATCTCACCAGTGTTCTGTATTTATTTATCGTTACGTTTGTCCCTGACTCTTATAGAGCAAATAAAACTGCATGGGGCAGTGTGTAATGTGGATCAGCTGAGGAGCCTGGCTTGGCTTTCTCCTGGTGATACCCTTAGTGTCTTCAAAGCTTTCCTTCCTCGTCATTGAGTGCCAGGCATAAGTGTTGGGGAAAACATGGGAGTGTTGGAGGCAGCAGCCACATCAGTGGGTGACAAGGGAAGTCCCCAGCTCAGCTCCTTGGCTGAGTCCACTGAAGGTGTCTACAGGTTATGTTCATCATGTACTTTGGAAGGTGACCTGGGGAGATGGTGGTGCTGGTTGTGTCTGAGCACATGCTAGGTTTGGTTAGCTACCACCTTGGCTGCTCATCTCCAAACACAAGTGTACAACCCAGCACAGCAACTTTGTATGCTATCAACTTTAAAGGCAGTAGGGTCACAAATGGGGGCATGCAATTTTTAGTAGGTCATGAGAGGTGGTTATTGTACTGTTGCTGAGTTATAACATCTTCATACAAGATATGTGTGTGGCAGTGGAGATTCAATTTAGGGGTGACTGATTTATGAGATTGCACCAGTGATGTATGCAGCAATCTATGCACAGGCTGCTCAGAATGGATGCATGGGGAGTACTTCTCTGGGTATAAATGTGCCATATATTATAAATATGTAATGCTTATATAGACCAGTTTATGCCTTCCAGTAGTTTGTGGAAAAAGTAGGGAACAGAGAGAGATACCTGCCTCCACTCAAACATGGAGCATTTTACTGGAGGTTGCAGTATCTCGAGGATCAGAAGGGGCTTCTTAAGTGCATCCATTATACATAAATCTTGAATGTGTGTGCAAAGATGTATATGTAAATGAGTACTGGGAGATGGGGTTTTGTATTCTGTCTGTGTATGTAAATGCCTATTCATGCACTTAAAAGTATAGTGTTAGCTGTAGGTTGCAAGTAGAGCAAAACCATATGGCTTAAAAAATAACTTCAGCTCTGCACTGTGAAATGGATGAGAAATGCAGTGTAATGTGTGCAGCCGCAGCCACTACTTTTACCTCTGGGATTTTGACACATCCATTAACAAGGAGACCTTGGTAGTGCAGTTGTTTTCAATCACTGTGAGACTCATGGAAAATTCAGGGGGAAAAAAATGCACAAATACCTGGTAATATTGTTTAAGCGATAGTACTGAAACTCATTCATTTCATTTGAGATATGTAAGCTCACATAAATAATACGTTTTTATGTAAGTCTATATGTATACATATTATTCTCATATGTATGAGTAAATAGTCGTATGGTACCTTCGATTCTAAAGTGCTAGGTTATCTAAATTGATTTAAAGGACCTTAAAATTTTGGAGAAAATTGCACTTGTATCCCAACATATTTTATTTCTTTTTGCTCATTAGTAAAATGACACTACCTCTAAGAAACAGGTTATCTGCTTAACAGCTTATAGAAAGGCATCTTTCAACCTAGAAAACCCAAGTGGAGTGTAACGCAGCATCCACCTTAATTGATGACTTGAAAACTGGGTGGGTTTATACCCAGCGTGGGGCTGGAGATGACTGAGGACAGTAATGTGATTTTAGATGGAAAAGGATTTTATTGGCTGCAAGGTTATCTCGGAACCCAAGTACACATAATGGTATATGCATAAGGAACAACTCAATAATGGATATGCAAGAATAATAAGGAGATCGAAGTAGGTAAGATAGAGATAAGTCTCAGCAGCAAAATCCAGATGTGGATTTCATAGCAGATACTTTTTTAATGAAAAATTTTGGGAAATGTTTTCCCTTTTTCCTTCCAGCTGGCTCTTGGTTGGGCCCTTCTCTAATATAAGCCACATAAGAGAAATGCCAGTCATAATCCAATATTGCACTCGGTGAATATGAAGTATTAAGAAACAATGGGGAAATGAGAAAAAGAGACTGTAGGAGAACTAGTCTCCAGACCTGGCCTCTTTTTCAGGGGTTTATTCGTTCTAGGAAAGAGGATATATAATATTTTTCAGTAATGATTTCCACAGTTACTCATTTGCAGCTTTGTTTTTAGTCTGGTCCTCGAGTCTCTGTTGTGTTTTTTTTTCTTTCTTTCTTCATATTTGCAATGTGAGTCTGATATCCACCATCATCACCAATAACCTGAAAACAAATTACTTTCATAAACTGAGTGAGTTAAACCTCTGACTGTCCCCAGCCTCCACTGCCATTAATGGCCTTTTTGTTCGTGCCCCCAGACACCGGTCTTAAAAAACCCTTGTGCCTAGACATGACTCAGAGGATAGATGTTCAAGCATGAATGACAAATTGGTTTATCGCAAATAGGCGAAAAAGAAATGAGGTGCGACGATCTCAAAGCTAGATAGGCTTCTGAAAAGCCAGCCTGACCTTGTGCAACGTGTGTGCCGAGTCGCTAAATTTAACTGGGTGCAGTCTTGTTAAGAAAGTGCTAATGCTTCTTGTCCAGAAAGAAAATGGGCTTTTTGGTTCCCTGGGCACCTGACCTCTTTCGGTGCAAATATTGAATAGCTTGCATGTCCTGACCCGCTTCTATTTACAACCCTTCCAGCTGAGCCCAAGGAAATACTTCTGGGAGCAGGGAAGGGAGGAGACCGAAGTACAGACCGAGCTGGAGAAAGTAGGAGGAGAGGGAACCACATCTCCATGCTTTACACAGTAGGTCTCCTAGAAGTGGAGGAAGGTCTTTTGACCTGGAGTGTTTGACCTGAAGAGCCTTAAAGGCCACTCCATTAACTTGCTGGAAATGGGATCCATTCTAAGGGCGAGTAAGAGGTGTGGAGGGGTAGGAGGGAGCTCATGGCCTTGTCTTTCACGATTCCTTCTTGGTGTCACAGCTGCTGCCCAGCTGGAGTGTGTCATTCCCAGCACACAGCTGTATTTCCAGAGCCACGGGGGCTGTCTTGGGTGGGCTGATACCTGTAGCTTCAGGTATTTCCCTGTCTGTTCACCACCAGGGCAGCCAAATGTCCTCTCTATCAGTTGTGCAGCAGTACTGGGCTGGCTAAATCCAACCACATCCCTTTGGCCACCACAGTGGCACAACACACATCCAGCCTGACAGCGTGGAGCAGCAGGGCTCTCTGGTTTAAGAACTTTTCCTATTCTCCTGGTGTACAACGTGGCCTCACTTGGGCTTTCTCTAGAAATTCAACTGCCCTACATATTTCTGGAGGCGCGTCACCTCTGCTCTGTCAGCTGAGGCCACACGAGCTGTTGACAGCAGTGGAAAGATGACTTCATGCATCTTGCAGCCTGTGCTCCTGTCTCTGCTTTCCAGGCTGGGCAGCGTTTGGAGTTTTTCTCTTTTGTTGGTTTTTTCTTTACAGAAGGATATATCCTGGCTTACAATCCATTTATGATTCACTGTAATCACCACGTCCTTTTCTGACAGGCTGTAATCTAATTAGTCGCTCCCCACCCTGCATGGAGTGTATTAATAACAACAGGAACAGTTCATTTCAGAAAATCCTTTGTAAACTATGCTTGTGACAATGAAAACATTACAGAATACCTTTTAGTCATAAATCTCAAAGAGTTTTACAAAGGATATAGGTAGTGCTCTTTCCATTTTATGGATGTGGAAGTTAGCCCATGGAGAAGACAACTGATGAGCTTTTCACCACCTCAAAGTGAGCTGGAAGGGAAGAACTGGAAAGAAGCTGAGCGGTCTGGAGCAGGGTCTGGCAGAACTCTGCCCTGTGCCTCCCCTGCCTACATGAAACGTGTGCTTATCTCATATTTAACCCTCTTCTTCACATTATTTCCCCGTTAATTCTTGTCTCTGTAGTGATTCAGTGCTGTGGGATGGGGGTTCTCGTCTCTGTGGCCATACGTGCATCAGAAAGATAAGTCCCAGTATTCATGTTGGCTTCTCACCAGTCAGTCACAATTTTTTGCTTTGGAGAGACGGGTCTTCTGAGAAGTCAGCGAATCAGCAAAATAGGAAGGTTGTGGTTTGCAGTCAGTCTACTGGCTGGAGGTGTTTGCTTCTTGAATCCCTCATCATCACTCTGCTTTGCATACGAAATGTTGTGTATCAAATGACCTCTGTGCATTTTTGTCTTCTTTTTCTATGCCTTCAAGGTACGGCGGTAACAATTACTCTGTTTTCATAAACCTGCTGGACGGCACTGCAGACGCTTGGTCAGATCTCCTATTTATTTGGCTTGTTTAGGCTTGCGGTGATAATTATTTTTTCTCTGAAGCGTATGATATAACCCATGAGGCCAACGTGAGGTTGCCATGAGCCATGCAACGCAGCAATCGCTGGCAAATGCTGATTACCTTTGTGCTCAGATGATCTGAGAGGATGTTGCGTGAAGGTGTAAATAGATAATTTTCTTTTAGCTCCTGTTAGCAATGCAACCAAAGGGATTCCCACTCATTTAGCATTATTCCAGCTCACTTTGCAGCAGCCTTGTTAGCCAAGAAATACCCCGGTGAGCTTCTGGTCAAGAGTGGCTTTCTAAGTACCACTAGAAAAGCAGCCAGCCCCCCTGGGGAAAAAGACTCCTTTTTTCTTGCCCATGTTTGTTGCTAGAAGCTGCCTTTAGCATTTACACCACCTGGTCACAGTTTGAAGAAATAAAAAGATATAATTTGTCAGATTTCTTTTACAGTTATTCACATAAAATCAGAATTAATGTTTCTCTTCAAATAGAGGTTTTCTTTTTGCTTTGCCATTTCCATCTCCTTTTTCTTTGTGTTAAAGCAAGACTTCTGGGTCCTGTGAGAAAGAAGAGGGGTAGCAGCCTTCTTGCTAAAACTTGGGAGTTTTGAGAATGAGATGGAAGTCTCTCAAGGAGATTTCTGTTTTCTCTCCAAGAACGGTTACAGTTATTCCTAAATGGATTATCTTCTTCAGCAGGACAGCCCCGCTGAGCGTGAGGGAGCATTTTCCTTTCTTACAGGGATTTAAGGGACATTTTTAATTGCCAATGTAGAAGCAAACTATTTATTTTTTTTTTATTAAATATGTGGAAGGGTTGGAAACTGAAGAGTTTACATGGGTGGTTAGGGATGCACTATGGGCTTTATTTCTACAGACTGGAGAAAATTCTTCTTTTGTTTTTATCCTCCTTCTTTTGTGGCTGGATGGGTGGCCTTCGCCCAGGCGGGGGCTGAACAGCGTGGTGGCCACGGATGCCGCAGCCTCCTCTCCCGAAAGGGCTGCTGCCGTCAGAGCCATCCCATGCTGTGGGATGGATGTGGGTTGCCCCCAGTCCATGTCTGTCCATCCTGGGAGGGGTCTATAGGGGGAGAGCCTCGGCAAAAGGGTAACCCAGGCTAGGCAGGTGTTAAGACTGGTGTATAACTGCACACCCACAGCTGGGCCACTGCCATCCTTCGGCTGAGTTCTGCTCTGTGTCAGAGTCCAGCTGGAGAAGACTCCGTCCTTCCAGTAATTGTTGTTACTTGGTCCCAGTACTTCCCCTTCAGGTTTTTTAATTATGCAAGTTTGCCTTCCAGCTTAGCAGAAATGCAGACTTTACACTGACTCCTGTCATTTTGGCTGGGTTTGTACCCTTCACTGAGGGCCAGCACACTGCCACGTTGGAAATTTTAGGCTTGCACTAGGTGACTGCTGCTTTGAAATTGAGATAAATATCTTTTTACTGCCTCATAAAGGAGGAAAAAAAAAAGCAGAAGGACCACAGCAGCATTTATTATGACCCATGTCTAAGTGGGAGCCAAGGAAAGCTGGAGTGTTTTTGCAGAGATGAAAGGAAGGGTGCCTACTGGAAAGAGCCCCTCTTGGGCCTGGAGCTGTGGTTGCACCCTGAATTATAGCTGAGCTGCAGCCTGCTCTGAGGACTTCTGCTTGACATCCCTCCCTTGCTTAGCTTGAGGGCTTCCATCACGGGTAGCCCGGTGGTGGACAGGGCAAACCTGACGGGAGAGGACCTGAGGGTCACAAACAATCTAGCAGGCAGTCTAGCCTTGCTTAGTAAAGGAAAGGCCCTAATGAGCCTAATTCTTCACGTGTTTATTATGAAAAAAATCGCATCAGCTGAGTCTTAATTTTCTTGCTCAGTTCCCAGCTTTAAACCCAGTCTCCCTCATTTTAATTACTGGTATATTGATGCCGTTTCCTCCAAGCTGGTTGCTAGGCGAGGGCAGGCATCCTCGGGCTGTGACCGCCCCAGCGGCTGGCGGGTCTGGAGCCGATGCAGGTGCCTGGGGTGGCCTCCCCAGGCCGGGGGGACCGCTGGGACCCTCCTGACCTGCAAACGCACCTGGGGTCTGCCACCACCTCCGGCTGGGGAAGTGCTTGCGGCGCGGGAATTACCGGTCCCATTACCACTCCGGTGTGAGGGAAATGAAGCTTTTCCATTACAAGATCACAGTAAATCACAGGGGGGGATGACAGCCTCGTTAGCATGGGCAAAGTTACTGTAATTTATGTATAAATAACTCCTTTGTGTCAAGATAATTCAGGTACCTTGAAATGCCATCTTGCAGTATTTGGAGATACCTGTGATTTACGCACCATAGTTCACGGCATTTTCCTAATTACACAGAGACATTTTAAAGGATTTTTTGGGCGTCTGTGCTTGCAGGTCAGCCCTTAGCAGTAACCCCCTTCTGCAGGAGGTCCTGGAGGATGAAGAGCAGGTTTGCTTTTCCTGCCCTGCTTCCCAGGCTGGGCTGGGATGGCAGAGCTGGTGTGTCCTCTGCTGCTGGGGCTTTGCTTGACAAGTTTGTGTAGGATCCGAGGGCCACCAGCGACAAACTGCCTGAGGAGCAGAGGCACCAGGCAAAGTACACGATGCCCCTGCAGTGGCAGGCTGTGTCATTGGTTTCCATTGGTTCTCAATACCTTCCTTTAGGAAGGATTTTTGCTTACAATTAAGCTTGGCCGTAAAAATGGGGGACTGTTTCGCCGCTTCCCTTTGGTCATATTGTTTGCTTGCCGAGGAGCGGCACGGTTGTCAGCTTTAATTTTGCATCTACGTGAACTTGTTTAGATTTGCCTGCCTCCTGGTGGCTAACACCAAATATCTGAAGGCACTTTTTCTTTTCTTACTGGGTGGGAGGAGGTATTTTTTAAGTAAGGGCTTAAAAGTGCTTGGCATTACTGGACCTACAAACTCCATCTTTCTCCATTGGAGCATTTCTGCAGGCTTAGATGTTTTCCAGCACATCAACACACTATTGCAACAGTATTTGTTGTGTTAGCAGTGTAGTGCTGTGCAGCCTTTTACCAGCCATAGTCTTTAGCCTGGTGAAACACTCCATCCAGTCTTTGGGGCGAAATCAGAGCAGCTCTCACGTGGACTCCCACATCCCTGCTGGCCCAGGTGGGTGCGCACCCAGCTCTGATGTTTCTTCCAGGTACTTCACAGGGAAATAGGAGTCTCAGCCTTTTTAGGTAGACTGGGCATGAAGCAGGCTGGAAAGTGGTGGCTGCAAGGTCACAGGCTTCTTTCTTCCTGCATTTCTAGGTCTCTCTCTGCCACCCCAGTTTTGTCCTGGCACCCTGCACGAAGCCCACTGGAATTACAGACTTGAAAAGCCAGAGCATGACTCTCTGTGTTACATTAGTTCCTGGTATGGTTGATGATTTTACTTTTGTTACAGAAATTTCCATTCCACAGAAGAACCAAGGAGGAACACAGCTTTCGCGTGGTTCAGCTTTCAGTTACCAAGCAGTTAATGCAAGCTCTGCCTTCCTCCAGAAATTCATTGTGTGTTGCAAAGAGGAGTGAATTACAGCATGGCCCAGTAAGGGGCAGGCAGGTTCCTCCACCCAGTTTAGAGAGAGGAAAAGGGTGGTTCAGGTACCGTGTGTGGGTACCAAAGATGTAAAGAAAGGAGTTCAGATTCATTGTACACACACGCTAACAAAAATAACAGTAAAAAAGCTGAGAGAGTGACCTCGGCCGGTCCAATGCCTTTGTCTTGATGGTCAATAGGTGTGTTTTTCATTTTTGTTAAGTTTAATGTGATTGAACTAAAAAAATTGAAACTTCTTCCTTCGTGGCTGCTGAGGCGTGCTCCCTTCTGTAGCTGCCATCATAGCGCTGGGGCCTGTTGAGGACCACTGGCAGCGTGTCCTTCGTGGTGCTGTCTGAGCCTGGGCTTGAGGGTATGCTCTGCAATACCTGATGGAGGAGGTGTGACATTTTGATGGCAAAGTGCAAGCAATATTTGGGCTGGTTTTTCAGTTAGCTTCTGTCCAGCTCAGAGCACAGTGGGAGGAAGACAAAACGAGAAAGCTAATGATGAGCTGCAGGCAGGCCAACCTGGAGGTGAAGCACCCTACCACTATCTTTGAGGAGAAAAACAAGGCTTTAGATACTGAACAATTCTGGAAATTTCGCCTTTGGCTTATTTTATACGGGGGAAACCCAGCTCTTGGAGTCCCAGAAGTAGAGCAGGGCCTTTTGGTGGTTGTTCAGTGTTGGTGGCTGGAAGGGGAAAAGAGCGTCAGTGGGGCTGGCAGATACTGCAGCAGATTTTTATTTGATACCTGGGCAGCACGGTGTACAATCCCAGATTCAGAAGGGTCCAACCTAACTTGAGCACTGTGTTCAGGTAAGAAGCTGTTACAGAGGGGGACTTTGGGGTATGGGTCTGAGTATTTTTTAGCGTCTTTTCATGGCAGAGTGGTAGTATCACCCTCCAGTGCTGTATCTGCAAAGCCAGGCTCCCCACAGTCTTCTTTTCTGATAGGGGATTTTTGCATTAAATACAGAACTTGATAAAAATAATGATTCATGTGCTGTTCTCACGCCTAAAAACAGTTGTTCACTAAAAAGTTTAATGTCTGAGCCTTTAAAAAAGAATGGAATAACTTAGACACTTTAGAGTTTTTTTTTTTAGCTTTAGCCTCAGGGACGGCAAGCAGGGGATTCAACTTGAAGAGAAAAACATATGTGTGCTTGGGGAGTTGTGGAGTTTGGGTTTTTTTTTCCAAGCTGTGCTTGGCTTTTGCGGGCTCCAGCCCTGTGCACCCCCCAGCCCAAGCCCACTCTTCCCAGGTGCGTGTGTGCAGCAGGGCTCAGGGGGAGCGAAGCTTGTGGTGTCCTTCAGAAAATCCAGCTTTCCCAAGGCTTGAGACTTTGCAACTGAGCTGCAGAGATTTTAGGGGGAATTCTTTGGGGGTGGAAACAAATAGCTGCTTGTAGCGTTTCACAGAATTTAGCGAAAGGCAGTGCTGCAGCAAGGGATGGTTTGGATATATTTTTTTTAAATAATGGCATGGGGGATTTCTTTTCCCTTTTGTCTCATAGCGAGTAGAGCGTGTACGAGTGACTTCTGAACCAAACGCATTCCTTGCAGAAATTGGAACTGGTGTTAAACTGTGATTTGACCCACTGATGAATTAATGAAATGCTGAAGCACTACAAGTTTTAAATAACTCGCCCAGTCCCACAGGAAATTCAGAGCAGACCTGGGACCAGAGCCCACGTATGTTGCTGTTGGAGCAGCGTTCCCCAGAGACTGATTAGGGCATGAAGTCCCTGGCAATTCCTCATCACCATCTCGCTGGGAGAAGCTGCAGCTGAAGTGAGCTCTTCTGCAGGAAGGGAGTCTGAATACTTTGATTAATCACTTTTTTCCCCATGGTCCATTTTTACCCCCCCCTTTTCCATTTTTTAAAATTGTCTGGATTTCCAGTGAGCTAAAAAGGCACAGGATGCACATGCCTGGATGCTTCAGTAAGTCTCGCTGTGACTTCTCTGGAAATGATGGAGCAAATTCCAAAAGGTGGTGCCAAGAGGATCATTTGCAAGGGAATGAATTTGCTGTAAGCTGTAGCATTGCCACGGGTAAACAGGCGTGCTCCTGGGGGTTTAAAATACTCAAAGGGTCTTGCACAGCTCCAGAGATGCAGAGGGAAAATGAGTTTAAAATTGCAAGCTCACTGCCACACTGGGGGAAGGCTGCTGCAGCGAGACATGGTTTAAGGGCTCTGTTTTCAGCATGCTCCTGAAAATGTGCTCTTGGAAACAGGGATTTGTGTCTAAATGGGAATCCAGACATACAAAACACTCCATTTATTCATGTAAATGTCTGTATAAAAATGCAAATGTGGTACCTATGGCTATTGCCTCCGTATTGGGCTACAGTATAGCTTATAAAAGGCATACTAATGAGTTTTCAGCAAATTTTCTGAAAATACTTGAACAGTCATGGGCTCTGATGTATAAAGTTACCTTTTAAAGTCATTTAAAGAAATAGATACTTGGTTTTGCATCCCAATGGCTCAGCTTCTTCACAACTTTGAAAATACTTCCAATTTAAAAGAAATCTGAATCTAGCGATCAGCTTTATTTCTAATTCTGCTGCTTGTTAACTGCACTCCGGGGTATATTTTCTGGATACTTTCAACCTCAGCTTGTGCATTTATTTACTTAATTCAGGGTTTTGTAATATTTTGAAAAGCATGTTTTGATCTTCAGGCAGATGCAATGCAGCTGAATCAAAAACATGGCATTTAAAAAGGACGGCTGAGGAACGAAGTCTCCTCTGCCTGGCAGAAATGGCAGCAGGCAGAAACATTGAGCTTATCAAGAAGTCACTTTAAAATTGGTGACTAATTTTAATTTTTAAACTTGCCTTAATTTGTTGTGATACGTTACCATGTTGCAAGTACCATTTTAAATTCTGGGGCTAGGAATTTCAAATAAGAATGATTTGGCTGATACATAAATGAAATACCAGATGATTTGGGAAGCTGTGGACATTGTAGGTGAGTTGTGTGCAACCTGTGCCAGCACTAATGCTCTGCTGCCATTCTTTAATCCTTTTTTTTTAAGAGGAAGAGTTAAAATACCGTGCTGCCTGCACTGCCATTCATCTGGCACCGCTTTTGACAAGAACAAGGAGGTTTATCTCCAGGTAAGGCCAGACACTGTCTGAACTGTCTTCCCAGGAGAACAAGAAATGAAAAATGAGAAGAAGAAATGAAAAAAGAGGGAACTCCTGCGCGTGAGCAGGTGCGTGGGGATGGACAGACACCCGCACACCTCCCCGCAGCTTGGCCTGGGCGAAGCTGCCTTCCTTAGCTGCACTCTATCTCAAGGAAAGAGTATGTAGCTCATAAGTGATGTTTTTGCCAGCACTGTGTGTTCTTTCTCTTCTCAGTCACATCTGGAGATGTTCAGCTGACATCCCAGGATTTGGTGATGATCTAGACGGGTTAAGTTTTCGGTGCTGGGAGTCTGTTTTGTGATAAGGGGGTGAAAAAATAAGTTTGGTGACTCCTGCTGCTACATGTTTTGAGATGCGCCTGCCCCACAAGTTTCATTTCCACAGTCTAAGCAAGGTTTAATCTCCGGATTGAGACCCTGCGCTCTGGTGTATCAGGCATAGCAGGGTTATATTTAAATAAATGAATCTGTAATATCCACTCTCACTCTGTTTTCTTCTCCCTTTGCTTGCTTTCCTGATGATTTTCCCTGCCTGCCTTCTCTGGCACTCTCTCCCTCCCTGACTATTTAAAAAACCAGCCTGGCTAAAACGGATGGGTTTTGTTGCTGCAAGCTCAGATTTCAGGAGCCTCGTCAGACAACCAAAGCCAGCAATGCACTGGGATGGCCTTTATGCAGCCTGGGAAACCACTGGTGATCAAATTTGCCATGTCCTGGTTGAAGAAGGTGTCCTGGAGTGGGAGCGATGAGCATCCTCCATAGCAGCCTTGTCGCAGGGTGCCTGCTACCTCCCTTGGCTCTCTGCTCAGCCAAGCCAAACTGCCTGGAGATGCCCTAATGAGGGACAAGCCAGGATGCTTTGTGCTCTAATTAATAAAAAATTAACTTGTTGTCGCTGGCTGTTTCCAGCACTCCCAGCAGTGCTTGTTTGCAGGGAGGCAGCTATTATTGTCTGTCTTGTTCCTTTGGACCGGCTCAAATAAGAGACAAGGGAAGCACCCTTTGTGGAGAGTTTTTCCAAAGTTTTATTGGAAAGCATCATACGTCCACACATACATGCTTTAAATTATCCCAGGATTTAGTGTACCAACCTTAATATTTATTACTGGGGTTTGGGTGGGCTTTTTTCCACCCACTTTTTCTTTTTTGATGTCATCACAGTAAGCTTGCAAGAAGGAGTCTGTTCTCATCAGAAATTGTCCAAAATAGGTATGTTTTTGTTTTTCTCAGGGGAGAAAATAATACGACTAGCTGGCTTTGGAAGACCAATCTTTCTAGGCCTGCCTGTATGTGCTCACTGAAGTAGGTGAACCCATTGTTGACCAGGAGCAGGGAGATGTTTGGGTTCCACCAGCCAGTTCCTGACCAGCCGCCGACTGTCTGTGACCTTGGAGGAGATAGATACTAAACCTGCCAACTTTATTCTCTCCACCTATAAATCAACCATTGCTTCCAAAATGGGGAAGGATTTTTTGTTTTTGGTTGGTGGCAGAGATTTAGGGTCTGACTTCTCAGCTCCATGCAGTGTTGCAGACTGTAGAGCAGTTAAATCGGTTGGGCTCAATCCTTGTATTTCTCCTATTCCATAGTTATGAATGTTAATAGTGCTGATTCTTCCTGGAATGACTCTGTTTTCAGGCTCCTACAGGATACTGGAAACCTTAATTTTGTGTTTTTATGCAGAGGCATAATTAATACAGAATAGACTGTACTCCAAGAGAGTCATGTGTGCAGGCAGTTTTGGAGTGATGACTGGGTCTGTGGTAGTCAGTGTTTGGCACCAGACATCCTCTTGGTATGATTTTGAATTGCCTCCACAGGGCATATCCGTAAGCCTGGAAGCAGTATACAGCACTGACCCACAAGAGCTGCTTTTTTGCCCATTTGTTTTTGTGTATGCTTGCCAGATCAGCAATCTTTATGAAAATACCACTTCCATCCTTCCTGAATTTCCTTTCACTCTGGCCACTGATAAAGTGTTTTTTTTAAGTTTTTTTTTTTGATGAAGAGCGGAATAGTTGTGATCTGGTCAACTTTGATTTCTGTGGCATGCTGGCTCTTAAAGGAAGGAGAAGGAAAGGAAGAGGGGAGGTCTAATTTATCATCTTGAGATACCACCTTGAGTTGTCAGACCACCGTGGAAAGAAGCAGATGTTACCATCTGGAATACCCCTGACCAGCTTTGAGCAAAGCAATGTATTACATAGCTGATAGCAGCACAACACGGTCATCTTCAATGCCTTTTACCCTTGTTAGGGGCTGAGCAGTAGAAGCATTCAGGAGATAGTTGCTGCAAGGTCACCAGCAAGTTCATCATCTAAAAGGGGATGCTGCAGTGATATTGTCTTCAGGCTGGGGGAGCAGCCCCAGCGGTCATACTCTAGCACGTCACGCTTACAGCCCTGGGACAATGTCACCAGGCACAGTAGGTTTCATCTTATCCCTTAGTAATGTTGTCCTTTTGTTTTCCATTGTTTTCAAGGGTTGCAAAGCGCCAGCTATTTTTGGAGAGCAGTGTTGGTTTCTTGCTTAAGATGAAGGTAGAGTTCCATGCAGGCTGGAAAGCGCAGCATGCTGTTTGCAAGCAGAAAAGTTCGTGGGAGCGATCAGCTTTTATTGCAAGTCAGGAGGAGGTTACTCTTGTTCTTTAATTACTTTGGTTCTTTTCTGCCATGAGAGGAAAGGAAAAAATAAAACCTTTATGGAATATTCATCAAGGTAAATCAAAATTGGCCAAGAAACAGTGTTTGGAGAATAATTTTTTTAGACCTAAAGGGAGCTTTCTGATGAGAATGCTGTGCTGTATTCTTGCTTGAGACTATATACCCACACAAACACACACACATATATATATGCATCTGTATGCAAATAAACATATATATTAGCTTGGCCTTTTTGTTTATTACTGTTGGTTTTGTCACTGAAGTTATGTAGTTCTTAAAGTGACACAGGAGAATATCTTCAATGAATTCAGAAATCAAAGGAAAAGAACAAAAGCATCTTGGTGAGCTAAGATGCTGATGATCTACCACACCAATTTTTTACACTTTTTGAAATAATTTCTAGCCAAAGAACGTAGCAATTTAAAATTAAGCCATTCTTTCTGTGCTGGGTCTCTACAAATGTGATTGTAATCTCCCCAAATTACCTATTTCAAGACTAAATGTTTAATGAGTAACTGCCTACGAGTGGCAAAAATTAATCAACATGAGAATGCTTTTAAGTCATGTCTTTTAGCTTCTTCTTTTCAATAATAGATAATTATTGACATTTCTAGGAAGCAGATGTAGTCCCAGAACTGGTAGCTGTAATACAGCAAACTCCTTGAGTCTTTCTTTCAACTCGTGTGGGGTTCCTCCTCTTTGATGAAGCAAAATCTTGAGTCTGTCGATAGCCACAGCAATGCTCCCTGCAATTGAAAATAGGCTGCTTCCAGCATTTAGTCATTTCTGTTTTGGGGCATATTAAGTCTTTGAGGTCCGTGCTGAGAATTGCCAGCGAGGGGAACAATAACCGAAGTTACAATTTTTGTGGTGCAGAAATATTAGCTCTCTGGCAACTGGACTAAACATACCAGACTCATTTCTCATAGGACACCGGAAAAGGTTAAGCGCAGACTGTAACTCAAATTGTTGATATTTCAGAGCACAGACCAGGAAGGATTAATTTGTCCAGTAACTCTCTTTATGTGGGTAGGAATTTTGAATTGCATCAAACCATTTGGCCAATGACTTTACTGATGTTTTCTGCAAAATCCAATGATGATCGCTAAACTTGAGAGTAATTTTTTTTTGTGGATGAGTGCTGCTAGAGGTATAAATTTCCCCTCTATCCGAAATGAGAACATAACCCTCACCTCAGATGTGTGCGCTGAAGGAGAGAGGAGCAGAGATGTTAATGCAGTGAATTGTTTAGGGCTCTTGGTTATCATGGCTTTGCAGGGTTTGGTTTTAGTTCAAAGTGCGGATTCTTGAAACAGCAGAGATGGCTGTGTGAGCCCAACTGGAATCATAGCATCATAGAATCATAGAATGGTTAGAGTTGGAAAGGACCTTAAAGATCATCAACTTCCAACCTCCTGGCCATGGGCAGGGACACCTCCCACTAGACCAGTTTGCTCAAAGCCCCATCCAGCCTGGCCTTAAATAACTTCTCCGGGCAACCTGTTCCAATGCCTCACCACCCTCACAGGAAAGAATCTTTCTAGTGTGTAACCTAAATCGCCTTTCTTCCAATTAAACCCATTACCCCTTGTCCTGTCACTGTACTTCCTGACAAAGAGTCCCTCTCCTGCTCTCCTGTAGCTCCCTTCAGGTCCTGGAAGGCTGCTGTAAAGTCTCCCTNGGGCAACCTGTTCCAATGCCTCACCACCCTCACAGGAAAGAATCTTTCTAGTGTGTAACCTAAATCGCCTTTCTTCCAATTAAACCCATTACCCCTTGTCCTGTCACTGTACTTCCTGACAAAGAGTCCCTCTCCTGTTCTCCTGTAGCTCCCTTCAGGTCCTGGAAGGCTGCTGTAAGGTCTCCCTGGAGCCTTCTCTTCTCCAGGCTAAACAGCCCCAGCTCTCTTAGCCTGTCTTCACAGGAGAGGTTCTCCAGCCCTGTGATCATCCTCGTGGCCCTCCGTTCCAACAGGTCCATGTCCTTTCTGTGTTGAGGACTCCAGAGCTGGACACAGTACTCCAGGTGGGGTCTCATGAGCACAGAGTAGAGGGGAAGAATCATCTCCCTTGACCTGCTGGTCACACTTCTTTTCATGCAGCTCAGGATGCGGCTGGCTTTCTGGGCTACCAGTGCACACTGCATTGGTCGATTGGCACTGAATTGCTTGATTTTTTGGTCTTTTGTGTTAAAACTGTGGTTTGTATAATTGGGAACCCTTTTTCCTACAATCTCAGAAATTTCTTGCATGTATGTCCCGAGTGTGTAACGTGCACACATTTCTAATGTGAAAGTGCAAGCTCACACATACAAAATGTATTTTTACTGGGTTGAGACCTACATAAATACAGTAACAGTGTTTTGTGTCTGCTGATGTGTGTATATGGGTATATGAAGGTCTCGAATCAGAGATGTAGCTAAGCATGCAGTTCAGTCTATGAACCTCTCTCTCATCTAAGTTATATTCTGAATTAATCTTGATATTGCTTTTAATCTCGAAGCCACCAACACATTTCTTTAAAAACAGTAAATCAGCCCCTCTCTGGATTTTCTAGTTCCATCAGGTTCAGGAGTAGTAAAGCCTATTTTGGAAAGTGCTTTTTGCAGTGTTTCTAAATGTGAGCGCGGCTTCTGCAGTTGTTCTTCATGAAAAGCACTTTTTGACAATCTCAGAAAATGTAAATTTAATCTTGATAAGTGCTTTCCCTGAATGCAACCTTTCCTCTGCAGGGGGAGAGTGCATATTACATCAGCATAAATGCATTCAGATAGCTCTACGCACAGGCAAGCGACCTTTCATTCAAAAGATGGTTTGGGATCATTTTAAAGACCCTGTTATCCATCATAAAGTTTTGTGTAGATTAAGGAAAATGTAATAGAGTTTTAGGGTTTTGGTGTTTTTTTTCCCCATGTAACAAAGCGAATCAGGACTCTTTCACTGGAAGTCATTTCCCACACTGTCTTCTGAGCTGATCGCTGTCATTATCTTAGGTCTAGAAAGTATTATTCATTCATTTTTTTTCTGCCCTGCGATACAGTCAGCTTTAGCAGGTAATGCAGAGCTTTCTATTGTAAATAAATAGCACAGGTGAAATGGAAAAACTGCAGTCTTTATTTTTTACTCGCTATTGCTTCTTTTCAGTTTACAAATGAAATCTTAGGTTTTTCAATGGTGTTTTCAAGAAGCTTCACTTCCTGCCTTATCAGAAGAGTCACAGGGAAAAATAGAGTGAGGTTGTTTAAAAACAAGCAGTGATCTTTTTAGAGATCTTGCTGTGTGTAGGTAGCATAAGTATGAATGAACTACCTGGCTTGTGAACCCAGAGACAGTGGTGGAGTGGTGTGGCTTGAAAATGATCCCAAATTCATATTTTCTCCAGGCATTCGGCATCCCAACATTGTTCTGGCTTCTACAAATATAATTGAAAGGGAAGATGTCTCCGAGCCCCGTGCTGTTTTAATGAGGGTATCATGTGTCAGTCACGGCTGAGCCGTTACCCTCTGGACAGCCACAGCACAGCACCAGCTGGGTTTGAGGGCTCCGATGCAATCTTTCTTCCTCATCAGCACGGTGAGGACCCCAGTCTGGGCTACCATGCAGCTGAGATGCATCCAAGGCATCTGCCCAGGCCTGGCAGATGTGGTTCGGGACGTGACAGACATCTGCACCCTTTTGGAGCAGCAGCTGGTACATGGGCAGAAGACCTCAGTACACCTGAAATCTAGCAGACATCTGCATTTTGGTGTATGAGTTGCTCTCCCGGGGTCAGTGCTAGTCAAAGTTAGCCTATTAGATATTTTTTGAGCAAATTTGAGTATGTGGTGGGTGAGATCTTTGTGTTGTATGGATGTGGTTTGTGTTTTATGGTTCTAGGAAACCTTATGCCAGATTTTGTTGTTGAGTACAACTTTGCATCTTGCACCTTGATTTTCCCATATAAGCCAGTTGAAAAGGCTTTCTCTCAAATGGCTTGTGCTAGCCTGGAGCAGTGTTCTTGGACCAGTTTAAAGTCCCTAAATCTCTTACATATTATTATTCCAATTATTTTACATTCCCGTTGAGGCCTTGGAAAATACTTTACTTTTTTGTTTTCAAGTTTTCTTAATGATTATTTATCTTGTCCAGGCAGTGCCTGTGCCTCAGCAGAAGGCACCCTTGGCTTCTAATCTTCTGACTCTCAAATAAGCTCAATTTCAAAGTTTGTGGAATTCAAGCTTTTTAATCTGATGATTGGATGGGAGCATAAAGCTCAGAACTTGGCAGCAGAGAGAAAAACGAGAGGATTCATCTTCTTTGGCTTAACACTTAGGAGGTTTCAGCCTTTGCCTTCGCCTTGAATTCTGTGATGATTCATGCATGTGGATGTGTGGAGGAGTTCCTGGGTAAAGCATGTGTGGGCATATAGATGTGCTGTAGTGAATACCATGCTTGATGGTGATTTGGTTGAATTGCAGGTTTCTATAGACAATAAGAACAAGAGGGTGAGCTATGGCAAACGCAAGCACGATTAGCATTTCCAGCGTGAAACCCTTTGGTCAGCAGGAAAGAGGAAAAAGCAAAGCAGTTTGACACATGAGAACAAGAACGTTTCTTATTGCCTAGGCTGCTCCCCGAGACTTTGAAATGCCCCTCTTTGTCGAGGAAGCATGCAAATGTTCTCATTATTTTCAGTAATTTGCATTATTAAAGAAAAGTTATTACCCAGGCTCAAACTTTCTTAGAGCACTGAGTCAAAGATACTGTTTTGCTGCTGACACTGCATGCTCAAATGGACCTAATGGCATACTGCTCAGGAGTATTTTATTTTTAAGGACCCTTAATTGCTTTAACGTGGTGTGCTGTAAACAGACTGAATCACACATAAACAGCAGTCCTTTCCAGCTCTGTTGTTAGGTAGGGTTAAAGGCACTGGCTCAAATTAAGAGTTAATCCTTATTCTTAAATCAAGGGAATTAAGTCCTTAAAAGAAAAAGGAAAAAAAAAAAAAACCTTTAGTAATTCCCAGTTTTTTAGCCCTCAGTACTTCCAGAGTAATCCCGTCTCTGATTCTGGAATCCTATTTCTGGCATTTTTTTTCTGTCATTTGGGGTTTGTCTCTCTCCATATTTATCATGGACCTGTGTTGCTGCTTTGAGGCTTGCAATGCCTTTTCGTTCTTCTGAAATTCCATCCCTTCACAGACGCCACATTTTTCTCTCTTCGATGGGCTGGGGATGCCCTGATGGGGCAGGGCTCTCCTCTCCTCTGGCAGAGCTAGAAAACATGGTCTGCTTGAAGGAGCTGGAGCAGGCTGGATGGTCTCCATGGAGAAGTGATGCTCTTGGTCACAGTGGGAGCCCTGAGTCTGCTGAAGACAAGGAAGCGAGGATAGTGGGGTTCTGTGAGCTCATTCCCCAAACTGGCAGCAGTGCTCAGATTTTAAAAATAAATCACTGTGAAATACTGGAGTCATTTCATGAGTTTTCTTACCCAGGCTGAGAACGGTCAAAGTGACTTGGGTTGGGGTGAAGTGATGGCCAACCCACAGCGCTGGGCTGGCTGGCAGCCGGGAAGCCTGCTGCGGGAAAGGCGGCAGGGCAGCCCGACTGCGCCTTTTTATGCCCGATAAGGAAGAGGAGGAATGAGTTGTTGATGTCTGAGAAAGGCAAAGGGCAGAGGAAAAAGCAATAAAGTGCTTGTCTGGGATGCAGGCTGGAGCAGCGGGGAGGGAAGCCGTGGGAGATGGAGGGCTGGCTCCAATTCCAGCCTTCCCTCTTGCACTGAGCTGTGTTGAGGAGCATGTTTGACTGCAGAAATACAGATGCTGATCCACCCTGGAGGTCAGTTTGCTTATTCATTTTTCATCGCTGGCTTTCCATTTACACCAGGGAGTAGTCCAGAAAGACTTTGCTGGTGTGTGGGGTTGCTCTGGTACTCATGTGGCCATATCACATCATCTTATCTTGCCCCAGGGTTTTGTCTCTAAGGATTTGAGTGCTGGTAAGGATGTTTCCCATGGTCCAGCTCTCCTGCGTGTGTATAAACCACATAGTAGAAGGCCTGCATGTGAGCTTCAACTCCAGCTGTAGGATGTCTATGGGATGGGTTGGAGTGCTGTGATAACAAAAAGGCAATTTCTCTAATCCAGATTGGCCTCTGCTCTGCTTGGAAAATGCCTATATCACTCTTATCACTCTTATATCACTCTTAGCCCCTCAAATATTCTCCTCTAAACAGCACTGAAGATTGGATCCTCCTAATCGGCTCCAGTTACCAGTACACCATATCCTAGCTCGTCAGGACTGGTTTCCCATGGCGCTGATGCACTTGCTGAAGTTGGTATGAGGTTGCTCCTAGGTAGCCCTTGCATGGGATGGGGTAGCTGCTGGTACGCTGGTCCCAAAGTCAGGTGAAGGTGGCCTGGAGGGGGTGAAAGGCCATTTCCCCAAGTTGCAGCAGAGCCAGGCTGCACAGGCTCAGTGTCTTGCTGAGCTTTTCAGCCCAAGAGGGTGCTTCTTGCTGTGGCTTCGCAGGCTTGTGCAGCAAAGGGCAGGGGGGATGCTGGGGGCTCTCTGGAACAAAGGCACTGCTTGGGCATTTGTCACCCTGCAGGACAGACAATTGGTGTTTTACAGTAGGAGTCCAGATGAGCATTTAAATATGTTGAATCAAAAGAGATGATTGTGATCACGCCACTTTGTCTTCTTGACTTGGAGTATTTTCTGCTCAAGGGCGTTTAAAACAACAGAGCTAAGCCTTCAGATTCGTAGCTGCCACCTTATTATCCTATTAGTCAATTATGGCTGCTGAGGAGCAGGAGTAAGTGACAGTATGGCAGATTACAGCAATTTATTTGCAGTTCTCATAGTCTGGTACCGCATATCATCAGGCTGTTTAAATTTAATGATAGGGTTTTTGCATGTGTTTTAGTGCAGTTAAAGTTGTAATCAAAATGTTTAGGAAAACCCCCACTGACCTGCATAAATACTCCCATCTTCAGAACTGCTTTCATGCCCTGTTGTAATCTTTATTAGCAGAGCTGACTCACTAATTAGGGGAAGCAACCTGCCTTGGAAATAATAGATATTTTTTTTCTTCTTTTTTTACCACTTTACAAAGCTTTGAGGAATAGAAGTTGCTGGGGACTCTGTGTCTTGACTCTGCTTCTGAGCTGTTCTCTCACCGCCCACCCAATTGAAATTAAAACCTAGAAACAGGTACATGTTGGCTTATTTTCTGTAAGCCTGGCACGCTGCATTCCATGTGGGGGAAAACAGTCACCCACTGGGCCTTAAGCATCAGGCAGTGGTGGTGTCCTTGAGGAGCTGTCTGTGGTCAAACAACGCAGCCTCCAACACAGCCCCAGCTCCTGTAGCATTTGGTTGGAGAAGAATGGAGAAACTACCAAGATTTTGTCTCATCGTGTTTCATGGGTTTGTAGCTGACAGGATGATAACCATGAGGTCTGAAAGCAGGCTGGGGGATCCTTAGCAGAATCCATGGCCACAGGGCTTATGAGCTGGCACCAGTGACCACCTGCTCCCTCAGGGCACTCAGCCTGTGGTGGGATGCGGACTGAGATGCCTTGCTGCTCTTGGCCTGACGTAGCCATTCAGTGGTGCATCCAAAAGCTCAGCAGCTCTCCCAGCCAGGATACGTAAGTACCTGGCTTCTGAAAAGTTTAAGAAATTTTTCTCAAGGATTTGGGGTCTAACTCCGATATTCAGTCACTTCATCCTGCACTAAAATGAAGGTATAATCATCAAACCCACAAGCATGTTCAGGCAGCCAGTGTGTTCAGAGCCCAGGTGAGGGAGACAGATGAGGTTGCAGCTGTCTGCCACTGCATGCTTTGATGCAAAGCAGCAACCTAAATGAAATAGGGATATATAGTCAGGATGAAATTTAGGGATAAAAGTGTTTCATGACATATGGGGAGTTCTGCAAATAGCTGCTAAGCGCTGAGTCCATAAACCATGTTGTTTACACAGAGCAGAATGGGTGGCTGGGAGACAAACGGCTCTGGGAGAAATACGTGAAGAACGTGTTTCTGCTAGAAGGCCCTGGAATTGCATGGAGGATGATGACAAGGCCCGGATTGAGATTGTAGCCCCAAGTGGACAGACCCTTCTCCTTCTGCCCTTGAGAGAGGCCGATGGGGTACAATCTTGTTTTTCTCCTCTGCAGCTCAGGTGTTTGGTGAATTGGAGCAGGAGTTTTTACCTGCCTTTCCATTCTTCACCTGCATTTATTCAGTTACTCTGTGTGAGATGTCTGGATGCCACTGCAGCCCTTCAGCAGCAGCATTTTGAGTTTTCTGCCATGTTTTACCAAACTGCAATCAACTGTCCCCAGGGGGTGAAGCTCACCAGCCCCCTCCTGCCTGCCTCTGTATCCCACACCAGAGCTTTCCCAGCAGGAAACTAGCCAAGACCCCAAGACCCGGTTATTCCCGTTCATGGGAGCCTTGTGCAGGATGGTCAGCCATCCCAGAGCTGTTAGGACAGGGACCTCAAAGGGTCCTCCTTCCCCATGCCGCTGGAATAATCCTGACTTTGCTTTGGAGGGAAGAATATTCTCTGAGCAGAGGAGTGACATCAAATTGGGATTAAAAACTTGCTGATTAGTGAGTAATGAGTATATAAAGTTGAGCTGGGCTTCCAGATATATACCAGTTGTGTGTACGAGTTAGGGAGTGGTTTACAGAAATGGGTGTTACTTTCTGCAAGGGCAGGGACAATTAAATGGATTTTCCTTGAGCTGTTAGCCAAGAGGCACAATACCATTTATTTTATCCATATTGGGAATATGTCACATAAAAATATAATTGATGAAAGTATTATCTTGCCTAATTGGGAAATCGAAAAAGCCACTTTCCCTTTATTTACAGATTATTAGCAGCAGTATCTTTGGTTTGGTCCATGATGGTTTGCACATAAGTCACAGACTTTGTGCATTATATTCAGCATATAATTCTCTTAAAGGACTCTGGCTTCTCAGTTTTAGAAATGACAGCCTCTAGGGTATATTCAGTTGAAGCCTCATAGTATTTTACAAAGGCACAGTACAACCAAGACCTAGGATGACTGAAAGATTAGGAGGAAAAGTATGAAAAATATTTTTTCTATTTTATGAAGGAGGTGAGTTCCCTATATGTTGTGCTGGACCTCTTCATGGGAAGAAATTTCACCTTGACTCCATGTGACAGTGCCTAGGGTAGTCAGGATAACTATTTTTCGAGTACTGATTGGCAGCAAGTTGCTGTCTTGTGATTTTGAGGATGTTCTTCCAGTAACAAGAAACTTGTTTTGAATGGGAAAATATGGTTATGAAATCATGAAAAATATGGGAAAAGTCTGAGGCAGAGATAAAATTCAAATGAAAGAAAACAGGAAATGAAAGAAGGAGAATTGGCCCCATTTGGATTTTAAGCTCTTGCTTTTCCTTTAAGCTTCAATTTTCTTTAAATCAAAGGCTTTTTAACCAGAAATTCAGACTTTTTCCACCACTTAAGGTATTAAAACCGAATATAACGACAATTTGATTTTGCATCAAAAAATATTAAATCAAATATTTTCAGTGAGTGGGCAGTGCCTGCTGAAAAGAAATTAGTCAGTGAAGGGTTTGGGATTTTTTCATAATCATCTTTAATGAAGACATTCTCCTCAATTTAAAGCACTTTTTCTTTTGACTGTGGAACACATTTTTAGTAAATGTAAGACAGATTTCTTTCTCTTCAGTTCAGGGACGTTTACCTCTGTAACCACGTCCAGAGTGTGGTGGGAGAAGGTGGGTGACCCTGCCAGGAGCGGGTGGCAGGGAAGGGATGGCAGGGATGGGAAGTGGCTCTCAGAGTGCTCTGGTGTCCTTCTGCTAAGCAGACCACCGCGGTGGAAGTGTGCCTGCTGTGCCAAGGGACTCACCCACAGTGAACCTGTGCCTGTGGTTGGGTTTGGTGCTCATTGATGTCTGAGAGGTGTTGCCATGGGGGGAGAAAAAAGTTGAAAAACAGTTGGTTTTATTCTGTCAGTGCGAAAACAGATTTTAAGAAACTTCCGAGCAGAAGCTTGCTGTCTGAAACATATGGACATTTTTCAAGCGGAGTAATTTATTAACCTCTATCTGAGTGAGCAGAAGCTGACTGAGATGCTGTTTTCAAGCTTAATACAAAACCAGAGGGAAGCATATTTCTGAGAGAAAAACAACTCCTTTGGAGTCATTGCTTCCCGTTGCACATTTTTGCCCTCCCAAGCTTGGTGATTCAGGTGCTGCCATCGCAGAAGTGATGGTCAGAGAAGCAGTTTAGGCAACGAGCTAAAGCCTGCCCATGTGAAACCTGGGGAATGTTTCTGGCCTGCAGCCCATCACCTAAAGCAGGTCAAAAACTCTTGGTTGTCTTGGGGCTATGGTTGACTCATCTCTCTGGTTGATGCATAGTTCATAAAGGGACATGTCATTACACCTCCCTTGTGTTTGGTCTCCACTCCCTGCACTGCAGGAACCAGATCCTGCTCTGTTGACCCAGAGCTTTGGAGAAGCGCTCGTGGTTCAGCTCTTTCAGAGGGGGAGGTTGCCATGCAGAGCGAGTCGTTGGCTCATGGGGTGCCAACCCAGGCAGATATTCATCCAACCCCTAGCAGGGGGGCACAGTCGAGAAGCACGCCTTCCATTCACACAACCTTCCTTCCCTCTTGCATTCTGTTTTCCAGCAAACTGCTTGAAATACAGGTTCATTTTCTGGCAGTATGTGAAAATCTGTAGCATTATGAGTGGTAGTGGGCAATGGCTTAAAGCAAAGAAGGTTCAAAAGCGGAGTTTATCAGCATCATAGGATATAGCCCAGGTCTCTGAATACACAGCAAACTCTGCCAAATAAACTGTCAAAAATTGGCCAGTTTAAAAACTAGCTTGGGCCAGGATTTTCTTTGGTCCACCAGACATTCATTACTTCTCTTGAGTTGCACAGTGTCCTTATCTTTATAGGGAAAACCTCTCGAATCACCGGCAGCTACTTCAAATGTTTGGTGACATGACAGAGCCACTTACTCAGTCCTAGAATACCCATCAGCATTGCAGGAATGCAAGGATATGCCTTGTGACTGCTGCCAGTTATTGCCGGGAGCCAGACGGCTGGCTCTGCGCTGGCGAGGCGCTGCCGGGGGTCGCAGCGGGACCCATCTTGCGGAGAGAGCTGCTGGTGTGTGGCAGGACCTGCCTGCTCCCGTGTTCCTCTGCAAGCTCTGGAGCCTAAAATTATTAGCAGCACTCAATTGGTAATTGGACAAGATGAGATGTCCTAACCAGATGAAGTCAGAAAGTTATTGTTTTTACCTCCTTATTATAAGGGATGATGTTAAATTCTTATTTAAAGGGGTTTAGCTTTATGTGTCCTTTTTGAGAAGGGAGGAGAGTGTGGAAGCTGGACAGGTTGGTGCTGTGTCCTTCTTCAGTGCTGCCCCTGGCCTAAGGGCCGCAGAAGACACATGGACCACCTCTCCCACCGGCAGACATATGTCCAAAAGGTCTCCCTGGACCAGCTGAAGGTGACCATTTTGTCTGCTGACTATCCCGTCTATCCTCATAGTTACACGAAACAGCCGTGGCTGGGGACACACAAGTCTCCTGCTCACGTGGGACTGTCCCATGGCATTGCTCCTGGCTGTCAGGCATCAACAGCTAATTTGGGTGCCTGCCTGAACCAGGACATATGATCCACCTGCCATGGTATCCTTGGTTTCCAATTTACTTATTGTCCAAAGTCTGAATAAATATCATTTCCCCATTGCTTGCAGTGGACCATGTCAGTGTGAAATAAATTGCTGCTTTGGTTCATTTCTCAGTACCGTGTTTGCTCACACCCTCTCTCCCACACATCTTTGTGTTGTAAAATGCCTGAGTTCTGGGTTGGAGGCAGACATGGCGCTGAGGTGCGTGGTGACAGCGGGGTGAGAGGCAGCTCGGGGCTGTATTGCGAATGCTTACGAGGGCTTCATTCTCCCTGAGGATCTAGAGGTATCCAACCCCTTTGCAGTGCTCTTGGTGGCCATGTCCCTGAGCTGGGCAATCACTCCAGGCCAGATGCACAGGAGAGCATAGGCACCCTTCACATATTTATTTTAATGGGAATTAAGCAAATGTATAGCTTTCAACCTTGCTCATGCTCTCCCTAATCTTTAATGTAATTGGAAACCACTAAGCATTGCAAGTGGTTCTCAGGGTTAGGTTTTTAAATCCCATTGTGTTAAGCGAATAGGTGAATATCAGATGATACTCTGGCATCCCCCTGGCTGGGTGCATGGAGGTGAGTCCCTCATTGCCTGGATCTGTGTGGCCTTGGGAGGTGTCACGTCTCAGGAGTTACCACAGGAGCTTGTCACCCCCCGACCTGGACAAAGGGATGCTGCATGGCTCAGCGCTGTTGCCTGCTGCTCAGCATCTTGCCAAGAGGGAGAGGCCCTAGATGGCCTTTCCATCGCTAAAATTTTTCTTCCCAGTATTTTTAATTCTTTTTAATTGGAGCTGAGCAAAAAGGCAAGAAGTTGTTGTTCAAGCAGCCTTTTTGGGGCATGTTTTTTCTCTCCGACAGCACAAAATGTCACGTGTCTCCAAAGAGCCATCCAGTCACCAGGGAAGTGCAGTCAGTCAGGCACTGAAGACTAAGGCCTCGAGGCAGATTTTCTGCCTGTTGGTGTGTGGGAACTTGCAGGATATGAATCTGAAGGGTTAAAGACATGCTTGAGGGCGGGTTGGAAGGAATTAGGATGATATTTTCCCTCTGTGCGAAAAGGGAAATGTGGCAGATGATGCAGAAGCTGCTTCTGGTGCAGACAGCTGATTTCCTCCCAGTACTGTGTGCAGCTGATGGGCAGGGCCAGACTCAGGAGGATTCACACAACATACTTGTAAGAAACCAAAACCTCAGAGTTTTGGGCATCAGCCTGAGAATTGAATCCAGGGTGCTGAGGCTCTGCTAGAACATGACCTTGCAGTCTGTTCAAAAGCAGTTTTTAAAAAAATAATCCAGCATCTGCTACGAAGGGACTGATGCAGAAAATCCTTCCGCCAGCTTCACAAAATGGTGGAGTGACTCGTGCCTTGGATTTAATCTCAAAGGCTTTCCTCATCTCTTTCTCCATTCAAACCTCCTCACTCTCTGCAACCTTATCTTTCTTTTCTCCTCACCCTCCACTCTTCCCTCCTTGCAGTGCCAGAGGGCCGCGAGCATCTTCTGCTGGGTGTGTGGACATCCCTGACCCTGCTCAGGACTTCAGCTTGAAAGTATGATCCTTGTCTCAGTGAAGCTGGGTCTATAGAGTTAGTGCCGGGACTTAGCTTTGTGTGAATGAAACTGATAAGCAGAACTTTGGATAGTTTATTAGCCCCAAGTCCATTAAATTATTCTGCAAGTAATTGTAAGGCACAAATGAGCTGTGGCTAATGAGGGTGCACCCTAACCGCTGGAGTGATGGAGCTGAGCATGCCCCTCGCTGCCCCCGCCCTGGCTCCAGCTGTATGTTTGTATTTCCAGGGACAGGGGTTTTCTTTACCCATTCCTCTCTTCTGTCACTGGTATCTTGATTCCAAGTAGCTTTACTGTGAAAACTTCCCAGTGAGAAACTGAAACATGAAGACTTTTTCTGATCTCTTTAATAGAAAATACCTAAAAATAGATCTCGTGGGAACAGTTTTCCACTTGAAGAGCAAAGCCTTGCAAAAATGTTTTAATGCAGATTTAGGACCTAATTATTTTTTCTCACTCTGAGCCATAGTTTTTGCCACAGTGAAAACAGCAAGTCCATAACACTTGGGCTTTATCCACGCATAACCTGACATTTTCCTTCCCCTTCCTAAGGCTTTACTTCTTTAGCAGAAAACCAAAGTAGTGAATGCCATCCCAGAAGTCCCAGAGTTGATCCCCCCATTAATTGGCCACCCTTAATTTCACCTTCATTTCCAATGTCAGCTGGTCAGCTGGTTTAACTGGATGGCCCCAGGTTAGCACAGTGAGTCAAAGTACCTATACTGGGCAAAGATAAAGTATTCTTAACCAAAAAAAAATGGCAAGAGAAATGCTATAGTTAAAATATGGTGTTTCAAAGCACTCATTAGATCGGCACTGGAGGGTGTCCGGTGTGATCCTATAATTTTAAAGTGAGCTAAAACACACAGAACTGTATGGATAATGTCGTCAAAGGCTCTTGAAAGCTTTTTGTTAGCATCAGGAACAGACTATTCTCCCTAAACTTTAGTGTCACTCCCATCTTTACTCCTAGCACATGGTACAATGCCATGCTGGGAGGGGATGGGGCTCCTCAGCCACGAACAGACCCAAGACCAGTTTGAGTCGAGGTAGTAGTACATGGGATCTGAGTGTGTTTGTGGGCGTACTTATACATCTGTTAATTCTTCCTTCCTACTGCTCTAGTTAGTATGAGAGGAGATCTTCTTGTCCCTCCTAACTCCTGCATGCTGTTAGCTTACTAGTAGGGCGAACAGTGGGGTGTCTTTAAAAGCCCATGTGGCAAAGCATGCAAAAGCCATTTCAGGAGATTTGCAGAAGCATGTCTGCCTGTTTGTAGAAGTATCTAAAGTATCAGGCTGCATGCTCGCTGGGGAAAATGTGCAGTAACCACTGTGTTTCTTTTATTCTGTAACTCCTGAGAAGCACAGACTGTGGCTGGCAGGGGCTGATGATTAGCACATTGTGGTGGTGCAGATTAACAGACTGTGCTAGCTCTGCGCTGTTAAATGCGTTGGTGGCCTCAGACCTTTATTTCCTATTTTTCCATGGACAGATGTCCAAATTGTTCTTGATGGCCCTGACGGAGAGGCTGGGGTCAGGGCTGGAGCATCAGCTCCCTGCAGCGAAGGCGTTAGTAGTCCTTCGCTTCCACCGCATGTATTCATTCATCCCCTTGGGTTTGGGGGCTGTGGCAAACAGGATGGTATTTCTGGGAGCCCGGGATGGATACTTTATCAGAGCTATTTGTTTTTTAATCTGGCAATACCTCTATGTATGCTTAAAAAGTATGCTACAGAAGACTTGTGCCTGCTTCCAAAAGGCCATCCTCAAGACCCACACAAGACAGGCCAAGGAGAAAAGGAGGGTATGGAGGTGAGGGCTTGGGAGATGTGTCTACCGTCTCATCCAGGTGAAGCCCTCGCCTAGAGAGACTTCAGGAGTTTTCTGCGGGGAGCTGCATCCTCTCCTCAAGTGGGAAGTTCCATGCCAATGGGCACATCTTCCCCTCCTCTTGACATTGCCATGTTTTGCTGCTGCTCCAATGAGGCTGATGTAAAAGCCATGACATATGTGGGGGTTCCTCTATACAAGAGGTACCTAGAGCGCTGGGGCTCCCCTCCTGCTTTCCCTATGAATAAGTAAAGACCTGAGCTCCTTTGACACCCCACCCCCTACCCCCCCCTGCAGTATGTCTGAATTCAGTAAATAAATCGTAGGCAGCCCCAGACAATTCAATTATAGACTGTCACTTGGCTTTAAATCACGGCTGCGTGATTATAGGCAATGCCCTTTGGTGGTGTGACAATTTCAGGCTTTTCCCCACCTTATTTTCCTCTCCCAACAGCTGAAATGAAAATATTGAACAAGTCTTAAATAAGCTAAAGCTTGTCTGGAAGATCTGAGAGCATATACTGCCATTTCAGAGGCAAGCCGAAAGCAGTATGCATATGAAATGTATTGTCAGTGGTAGACCCTGCTTGAGTGAGGTAAAAAGTGTCATCTTCTTTATATGAAAAATGTAGAAGAAATTGTGCTCTGCTCCTGCAGTCCTCTATCAGGACAGTAATTTACTGTGGTTGACGTTGAGGCATATGATACTGAGTATATTTTAATAGCTTAAGCTGTCGCTAAAACAGGAGCTGGTTTGGATCAACCTTTTTCATGTTTCACAACCTTTGCATCTTTGGTCAGTGGTGGATGCACCTGTAGTTTATTAATAACTAAACCAGAGAAGTGCTGTCTGTGTGCAGTTCGGAAGCGGTACATTGTAGCCAAGTATGCAACTATGTACAGCTTATAGGACAAGAAAGCTTCAGAGTTGGGGAAAGAAGGCAGTCCTCTTCTCTTATTCAAGGGTTCAAAGGTCTTCAGCCACAGGCTGAGGATGGAAGAAGGGTCAGGAGCAGCACAAGTGGGAAAAGTTTATCAGATATTTAATCAAATCAGTTAATCCATTTCAGTAATTTGATCTGTTTTCCATAAGGGAACAAGATTGCACCCATGTCCGTTGACAACCACATTGACCCACAAGGCAACCAACACAAACCAAATGCTCCCCCCCAGTCCTTGAGCCGCTGGTGTGTGCCAGTTTGCATTTTGTAGTTTGGTCAGCAGGAGCTCAAACAGGCAGGGTTTCAAGGCAAAGACTAGACATAATTGAGAGCATTTATGAGGAGATTTTTGTGGTTTGTCAAGTCGCAAGAGCTTTGTTTTCAGCCCTCAGTGGTTGTAGGTCATCCTGTTGGTGACCACTGCAGTAAGCAAATAAATAGCTGCACGGCTTAATTATTCGGTTTGGATATGAGCAAAACCGAATGAATTTGAAAGCTTTTTGGAGGAATAATTGGCCACATTGAGCCATGGAGACAGATCCTTCTGACATAATGGGCCGTGATAGGAAACTCAAACAGCTCACCTCGCTGCCGAAGCTGCCCTGGGTGCTCCTGGCCCCCACCTGGGCATTTGCTTTCTGCACACTTCACCTGCAGCTGTAAAGGTAGCAAATACGAAAAGGAGATAAAACTAGTTTCAGACCCTGTCTCTGCTCCTCAGTCACACACAACTTGTTTTCCATGTGTTCTCTGTATCCGTCTTTTTCCTGCAGGCATGGGAAAGTCCATCTGCTTCTCCTGAAGGGGCTGTTCCCTTGCCAGCTGGGCTCCTCCAGCCTCTGGCTGTGGTCAGTCGTGATGGGTGAGGAAGATGTCACAGTCCCTAAGGGATGACTATAAAATAACTATCCCAAGGTTCAGCTTCTCCCTCACCTCCAGTCCAAGGTACAAACACCAGGTTTTATACTGAATATAACGTAGCTGTGATAGCCACATTATCAATCGCTCCTCCTTTCTCTGATCACCTAGAAGTTCCTGTCCTCAATTGTATTTAGAGACAATTAGCTTCACAGCTTAACTATAAACTGTGGCTTCAAAAAATTAAAATCTTCTAGCACTTTAAATCCATCTCTTTTTATTGGCTGTTCTTATTGTTCAACTGGAAACAAATGGGAGCGCCAAGTCTGCCTGCTCTGTATTGCACTTTGTTTTGCATTCCCCATCTGACTGTCTCCGGTCTCCTCCCTCAACTTAAACACTCGCTTTCTTTTTGGGAAACTGTTTCTGCTCCCTCTCGTTAGCTGTCTTTGGACCCAGACCAGATTCTCTTGTTGGAGCATTCGAGGCTGCCTGAGTGGTGGCATTTGTATCCCACTAGTGAGCTCTAATGGTCTTTTCCTCCTCCTTCATCCCACTCGTTTCATATTTTTCTTGCCCTTCTGACAGTTGCTGTACATCTAACTATACAGGTAGTCACCTGCTGAGCTGGTCACTTTGCAGGCCATCCCTTCTTCTAGGTCATTGCATGCTCAAAGTGAACACTTCAAAAATTAAATATAAGGAGGTGGGGACAGATAGGGCACTTCTGCCACTTTATGTACTTGCCTTAAATATTGCTACTAAAAATAAGTGGAGAAAACGGGAAAAGTGTAATTTTAAAATTGTTACTGTGCCCCAAAAGGTGGGGGTTTCACTCTTCCCAAATCCTACTGGTCTTCCAGCCTAATGCACCCACTCCCGGAATAGGTGTCTGGTCCATTTTTCTTTTCTTTAATTAAGGAGATTGCTGCCAGCGCTCTGGATTCCTGCTGGGACCATCCCCCCTGGCTGTCAGACCCCATGGGAGGTGCCATGCCCCCCGCTGTCCCCGGCCCCTTTCCTTGGGGCTCAGCACTGCCACTGATGGATTCCTGCCACTCCGGCCCGAGCAGCGCTTGATTTATGGAGCCTGCTGTGTGCATGTAGCCCTTGTGGCACGAAAGGGGGCTCGGGGACACTTCAGCAGCCTGCGATTTGCAGTGCTGAGTGATCCGGCTGCCGTTCCTGGCTCAGCCACTGATGTGGTGTGTGATGTGGGGCAAGTCCCCGATACTTTTTAATGCATCACAGCAATAGTTAGAGTGCCTTTCGGTGTATCTGCAGTCCCTTACGCGTACATAAGCCTGGAAGGATTGTAACTTGGTCTTAATTGACCATGGTGCAACTGGAGTGTAATGAACTATAATAAAAATACTACGTTACTTGACAAGTGAAGAAAACAGCTGTTTGGTATTAATGTCTTCAAGAAGTAATACTGTGCCCAGTGTATACAGACAAAGTCTTACTGTTTGGGCTAATTCTGTATGATAAAATACTTGGAGAGTTAGTAACTAGGGAAGAGGTTTTTTGTGTGAGTTGTTGTTGTTGGATGGTTTTGAGTGAGCAGAGCAGCGCCTCTCCTGTGCTTTCCAGAAGGTCGAGTGGTGCTGTGGCTGATGCCACGCGATGGTGAAGGATGCAATCTCTCCAGTAGCTGGCAGGAGTGAAACCAGCTGCCCTGGTTTGTACCCATACAGCTATTGAGTTGGAGGGGGGTGTGGGGAATAAAAAAGCAAGCGGTTCAATGCAGCAATCAAGAAAAAGGCATCAGTTTTTTTCCTTTCGACTCTCTTCGCACAAGTGCCGTCAATTAGAACTGGAGATTTCCCAGCCGAGGGTGCTACCTGCGGAGGGAGGTGGGAGGAGCGGGGTTGGCCGGGGATGTGGATGTAACTCCCAGTAACAAATGAACGGTGGTATCGCATGGGCTGGGAGAAGAGTTTTACCAGCACGGATGGTGGATTATTATTTGTGTGTTGAATCTCTGTCACAAGTTCAACAGACATGGAAACCCCTCGGAATGTTCGTGTTTCCACACTAGGTGTAGTAGCTTGGCGTTGCAAATGTATTAGCCGCAGGTTTACACCAAACATGGAAAAACAAATTAGAAATAGGGAAATACAAACACATTTTCTCATTAGGGGATATAAGTGTGTGCTGACTGTAGTACAAATATAATTTTTATTCCATTTGTGTAACCTTTGGTATTTTAATGAAGTCCTGTTCCTGTGTACAGCGTATGGTTCACTGTCAGATAATTTAACACTAAGAAAATCTGCCTTGAATAAATTAGAATATATTTGCAAATTAATTGGTTAATTAGATTTTAGACATCTCTTGAGGACAGGAGAGAAACAGATGTGTGCAAAAGCCACACAGATAGTTTGGGGATGAGTGTTTCTTGTAGGGTTTTATCACTCAGTTTTGTGAAAAACAGCCTTTCATGGGTGCCAAAGATTAAAAACCCCTCGGCTTCAAATGCGGAACATTAAACTCCAATTTCCGTGGTGCTGCCGATATTTTTTCTGGGCCATGGGCAGAGCCGTTTGGACCTGTTAGCCAAATGACTGCACTCAGAACAGGCAAGGTACTTCTTCAGCTGCTTTTTCCTCTGACAACTGAAAGTATCCGTGAAGCCACCTGGAAACCCTCTGAGCTGAACAGTGGCAGATCAGCAGAGATGTGCCAGCTGGCATCTTGGGGAAGGCAGGCAACTCGTATGAAGAAGCAGATCTAAGATGGAGCCCAAGATTTAGAAGAATGGTCACCGAAGAAGGAAAACTGACAGGGCAGGTTTTTTTCTCAGCTACGTCGGTGTAAATCCAGAGCAACTCCACTGAGATTCACACCAGAGTAACTGAGAGCAGAATCTGGCCAAGATCATCCAGCTGATCTCAGGAGAGGGCTCGGCTGGGGAATAGCTCACTTACCCTCCTCTTACAAGCCTTTCTCACTTCATTTTCAGAGAGGCGTGAATTCATTTTTTTGTGGTTTGGGGGAACGGTGCAATCATGCTGTAACGACCAACTTACTTTTACTGATTGGTTAAAGCAATTAGAGATTCTGCTACCAAAACCTGCACTTGTGTATTCATTATGAACATAGACACCGACAGAAACAAGCCTTGATGAAATCCTGTTTGGAAATTGAAGGAATTCAGATTTCAAGGACTAGAGCTGCTCCAGAAGCCGAGTGGGAAAGGATTTTCAGCTTAACAGCCGTGCAGTGCCTCCCAGCAATCCGGGCTGATCCTCAGGGCAGCAGAGGTGGGCAGGTGACATTACTTGTGTCTGGTTCTCACCTCTGCTCAGACAATCCTGCAGATTAAGCCCAAATCAGAAGACATGGGTCAGTCCCTTTTGGAAGGCAGCCGCTGATCACATCACGTTGCTTTTGCGGTTTTATCTCCGGGATTCCAGTTGGGGTGTGTTCGGAATCATTTGGTGAGAAACCTCATCGTTAAAAGCAATGTTTGCTGTGTACAGTAAGACAAACAAGGGCCAATTTGCGTGCGTCATCGATCGTTTTACAAACAGTCCTGGGGCTAAGCGCAGAGCTCGGGCGGTACTGGCTGTTTGGGGTCACGGTACAGACGTCAGAGGCAGGAGCGCTTTTCCTGCTGGCGCAACCTCTGCTGGGCACCCAGACCCCGGTGCTGCGGGGAAGAGCCTTCACCTCATGTTCTTACTTTGACCTTGGTGTGTTTTTCTCAGCAGCGGACAGAGCAGAGTAAAAGCCTTGCTGCTGCCAATGTGTAAAAACTACGGCTGGATTTTTCCAACTCCGGTGACTGAAACTGTGGGGCTGAGGTGACAGAGGACACTCGCTGCGGTGGCACCGTGTCCCCAGGCAGAAGCCATCAGAGCAGCCCGCGGGGCTGCCTGCACACAGGGGCCCTGTCCTTGGCCCAGGACTGCTGCCGGCAGCCACACGCCTTCGGGAAGGGAGCACAGCTTTTAGCGGGGCCATTGGAGACCGGGATGTGCAAAACCCGGGCTGTGGTGACCTCGATGCACTGATTTCTGAGAGCGTCTGGGCTGCCCCCCGAGGGCAGTGCGGATGGGCAGCGTGTGGCTAAGAGCCTTGCGCAGCAGGACCGTGCCAGCAGGCTGCCGTCCTGTCCTTCGGGGACACAGCCACTGCCGCATCCCAGCCAGCCCACGGGCATGTCTGCTGGGTGCTTGGCCTCTCAATCCCAGTTAACCCCAGAGCCTGGCTCTCCCTTGGCAGGCAGGGAGCTCCTGTTCCCACGCAGCATCTGGCTCTCCGCTTCTGACCTTGGCACTTCCTTCCTCCCCTGTGCAGCAGAGCTTGCGGAGTTTCTGCTACTTGGAAATTAAATGAGATGAAACAGGTACCAGCTTTTAATAGGATCTGGTTTGCGTTGCTGAGGAAGCAGCACCGCACCGCCTCACCTGGGACGTTGTGGAGCAGCGTATCCACCTGTCCTGCCAAAGCTGCCCTTCCCTCCACGTTTAGCACGTCCAGATTAGTTATGTTCCTGCAAACGAGTATGAGTGTAGGTGCGCTCAGAGACTTAAGAGACTGCTGGTTTGTGGCTGTGATGAACGCAAACAGCTACAGAGGATGTACATGGGCACTTCCCTGCAGCATTTGTCTAAATGCACAGTGATTCAGTAACTCTGTGCTGGTGTCCTTGGGCAAAACGAATTTGCACATTTGCTAGGAGTCTGAGGCTTGAGGAGAAACACAAAAATTAGCAACTACAATAAAATTCACAGAGTAACAGGTTAACATCATCTGCCATAACTTCTCTATGGGGCTTTTGTCAAGTCTGTCACTGCGTCAGTGTTTGCTGAGGCTTTTGACATTTGTGGCAGCACTGGGACAGACACCAAGGTCGTGTGTCACTTTAAAGGCTTCAATTTTTCCGAATTCCTCACAAAACTGGAGCTGAAAGCTCTCTCATGAATTTCTCAGGGAATCTGCTGAGGCAGCAACTGCGTTATACTTCAAAACTCCATGGAAAAGGTCGCGGTGGCACCATGCTAAACCTGTCGGGCCAAAAAGAGAAAAGGGGGGTGCGAGGTGCTATCTGAGGCTGCTCTGGGTACCAGCAAAACAGGGCTGGGAGACACCTGTGGAAACCACAGCCGGCTCGAGATGGCGAGGTGTGGGCAAGGCACAAACCACACGTCTCTTACCCAGGCAGGTTTCTGCCAAAGATGTATTTGCTCAGCAGAGCGAGAAAACCCAAAGCAGAGGAAGGTATAAACCGAGAAAACTGTATTTGTGAAGTGTGACTGCGGCACTCAGACCTCCCTCCCCCCTGAACGCAGATTAACCCAGGGGACAATAAAACAGGCAAAGAGCTGCCTTCAAATTTATTTCTCATTCTTTTTCCGTTTCTGCAAACCTTCCATACCAGAATATTAATGCATGATGAAAAAGTAGTTTTAAACAGAACTGCTCACTGCAAAAGATAATAAACACCGATGTTTCCAACGAAATTATAGAGGACTTCATATCTTTTGTGGAAAAACTAGCAGTATTACTGGACAGAGATCATAAACCTTTGAAAGGTGGAGGTAGGAGAAAGCAAAGTATTCTGCATAAGGAAAATGGAATCCTAGCAATGACTTTGCTAATCCCTAGGCTTCCAGTTTTATCCATTCAGGTTTCCAGTATCTGCAGATAAACTCAGGAGGGTTTCAGTAATCTTTTAAAAAAGATAATTTTAAAATTTCCACCTAGACATAATAATTTGTAAGATTGCCTTTTTCCCCCTCTTTTTCTGCAAATTTATGGATGCCCCTATTAAGTTTACCAAAACGGTAATCAAAGAGTGAACATTTTGACTTGGTACTTCGATCGGCACTTTTAGAAGTCTTATGAATAATGAGATTGAGACCTATAGAAATACAATACTGATCTCTGTACAACAATACATACTTTTTAAACTGTCCCATTGATTTGATAAGTAATTCTTGAGTAAATTGAATGCATTGGTCTGAAGTGGCAAAAATCCTGAAGGTTGTTTTTTATTGAGTGTCGTCTGCTTTTATTTAGTCTTACAGAATCTATTGCAACTCTAGGAAAGCCATCTAAGTTGTCTTGTGGGCTGCATATCAGAAGATGCTGTCCCTTCTCATGACCCCATGCATTTCAGTACTAATCTAATTGGATGCAGTTTGCGTTCTGGAATACCGGAGGCAGAGGTTTTGTGCTCAGGACAATCAGCAAGCACCAGATACCAGCAGCTTTTACAGAAAATGGAAGGCCAGATGGAGCAGGAGATTACTCTGTCTGATCTCCTCCGTACTGCAGCCCATTCTGTGTCACCTGCTTTGCCCCTGCCCAGCATCCAGTAACTGGGAGTGAGTTACAGCACATCCTCTGGCAAAGCTCTCCCTTCCCGTTTCAGGAGATCACTTAATGGGAGAGCCACTATCTCTGGTGGTAGTTTGGTTCAGACGTTAAAATACCTGTGGTGCTGGGGTGTTAGTACAGATTTATATTGATGTTTGTTTCACTTTTAACTTCCACCTCTTCATTCTTGTTGTGCCCTTTTTCAGCAGGTTGAAAAACTCTCAGTTCCTTTTCTTTTTCTCCCTGTAGAGCCACTTATGTGCTGTAATCAAGCCACTTCTTCCTCTTCCCTCTGATAAGCTGAACAAACTGAGGGCTTTATCAGAAGGGTGTTTACTACAGTCCCTTAAATAACTTTTCCATCCCTTTTCTCTGTCTTCAGTTATTCAGCATCTTTCTAAAATGTGAGGGTATTAGTATAGAGTGTTTGCTGCTGTCTGTCTCACCAACTCTCGGTCCATGGGGACGGTTTCTTCTCTGTGTGTGCAACATAGTTGATGTGTCTAAGGATTCCTTTGCTCTTTTGTAACAGCCTTGAATTGTTTACCCGTGGTGATTGTCTAATCATTTCCAGAGTTGCTCCTTTTTAACGGAAAGAGTCATAGAATCAAAGAATTATTAGAGTTGGAAGGAACCTTAAAGGTCATTGTTCCATCCCCCCTGCCATGGGGGGACACCTCTCACTAGACCAGGTTGCTCAAAGCCCCATCCAGCCTGGCCTTGAACACTTCCAGGAATGGGGCATCCACAGTTTCTCTGGGCAACCTGTTCCAGTGCCTCACCACCCTCACAGGAAAGAATTTCTTTCTAGTATCTAATCTAAATCTCCCCTCTTTTGATTTAACACCCTTACTCCTTGTCCTATCACTACACTTCCCGACAAAGAGTCCCTCTCCAGCTCTCCTGTAGCTCCCTTCAGATCCTGGAAGGCTGCAATAAGGTCTCCCCGGAGTCTCCTCTTCTCCAGGCTGAACAGCCCCAGTTCTCTCCGCTGGACCTGTTGCAAAAGGTCCATATCCTTTCTCTGTTGATGACTCCAGAGCTGGACACAGGACTCCAGGTGGAGTCTCACAAGTGCAGAGTAGAGGGGGAGAATCACCTCCCGCAACCTGCTGGTCACACTTCTTTTGATGCGGCCCAGGATACGGTTGGCTTTCTGGGCTGCCAGTGCACACTGCCGCCTCATGTTGAGCTTCTCATCCACTCCCAAGTCTTTCTCTACAGGGCTGCATCTTGTTTCAGATGCCAAGTGTTACAGAGGAGTTTGGTTTATTGTGTTTTATAGTCTCTTAAACAGTATGTACAAACATATGCACTGCATGAGGATGCTCCAAAAAACCTGCTCCAGGTCTGCACCTTTTTAGCCTTCGATGTTGGCAGAAATTGCTGACACGTCTAACACGTGATTTCAGGCACTGCTGTAGGAAAATGCCTGTATCACAGCCCATCTGGAGTCTGAGAGAGGGAGCTGGGGGAGAACAGCTGCTCAGAGTTTTGCAGAGAGAGCTCACAGTCTCATTTATACCCCTTGGGGACCCGGCACACAAAACCCAGACTCAGCTGGGAACTGTGCAGCCTGTTCTCCCACCAGCACTGGGTGCCGCAGTTATCGTTTATAAGAGGGAGGAAGCTCAGGTTACCCTGATACAGAAGCCTCCTTTACGTATGTCTTTTTACCTGCTCTGTGCTTATCACTGGAAAGTTAAAAAAAAAATAAAATTAAAAATTGAATATTTTAAAACTAGTATCAAAATTAACACACCTGTATTTTAAAACATGGTCCAGTTGCATGTTGCACTGCATCATCTCGTGGCCTCTCGTACAGTCAACATCATTCCCCTCCATCTGTTGGCTGTTAGCACTTGGCCAAAGAGCTGTTGTTCCTCCAACTAATCTGATCACTGCTGACATCCCCTTGTAAACCCTTTTTTGGATGGTCATGTTTTCCTGTGAGATCTGCAAAACACACCGGATCACACAGCTCTCTCTCCAATCGGAGCTCTCACATGCCAACGCCTTTCCCTTTCCATTTGTCCTTGTGCCTGAATTGCTGGGGGGAAAGTATAAAAAGGCAGCATGGGGTAGGGGCTTTTTTGTCAGGCAGTGCCAGACTGACCCTGCATACTTCCCAGCAGGGCTGGAGGAGATGCCTAGCTGTGTCCCACCAAGGCTGGGGCTGGTAGAGCTGCTCCCAAGTTTTAAGTATGGTGTAGGTGTGCTCCAGCTGCTGACAGCTGAGCAAAATTGCAAATACACCTGAGAGTTCCTTGCCCTGAAGCCCCACAGTTCATTCAAGGTGCTTCAATGTCTGGCAGATCACAGGAGAAGGTGCTGTCATAGACCTCACCTGACCTGTGCCTCTCATTAGGGTTCTGGCCACAAAATCTGTGAGCTTGAGATTTCCTTGCTGAGGAATAAGAATTCTCACGGTTAAAGCTTTATTTGGAGAGGTGACTTCTCCCTCCAAAAGAGAGAGCCCCTGCAAGCCTGCACTACCTAGTAAGCAATTCTGAGACAACTGAATTTGTTGGTTTCTTTAAAGAAACATAATTATTTTAAAATGACAAACTGGTCCCTTTGTTGATAAATGTTTTATATCCTTGCTGCTATGCCTGAACAGTTTGTGTAAATAATGTATTAGCTCGCAAACAGACATAGCACATTCAGGCAGACACACTGCCCAGCGGGGCAAGAATACTAAAAAAGTGAAACGGATGATTCTGTGCGGTGCTGAGTGCCAGAGTGGGAGTGGGCGTCAGTAGGGACCGAGAAAACATTGTCTGCATCTCTTAGGATTGGTCCCAACATAGCTCAGATGCCTGACACTGTGGTGATGCATTAGGGCTACATTTGTGAGCAGTCAAGCGTTCACCATCAGCAGGTATGTGGTTTCCCTCGGACTCCTAGGGGCAAAATGAAAAGTGGTGCTGAGAATTGCGATATGGTCTGGTTTAGATAGTGTTTGGCACTTACACTTGCAGACTTGTTTTCAAAAGACTCACTTGGCATGCTTGAGAAGAGCTCTCCTCCAAAATGAGGTTTTCTATTTGCTTTGATTGGTTATTCCTCTAACTCTGTTCTCAAAATGGGCCTTGATTTTTGAAAAAATAGTTTTGCAAAAATCATCTGTGAGGTTCTTTGTGTGTCAGGGCAGGGTTAGGCAAGAGGAGAAGGGTATGCACATGCATCAGTGGTTTCCAGATGAAAGTCCTTTGTAAACCATGCAGAAGTGTGTACATTTAATCACAGAATCAGATATAGGGATATAGGTATCACAGAATCAGATATAGGGATGTCAGGTTGGTAATCTGTGACTTCAAGGATTGTCTGGTCCAAACTTTCTTTGCAAAAGTATGTAAGTATGCATGGATGGAAACTTTTGGCATTTTTTAGACAGCAATTTTGTATGCTCAGGCTTGGACCTAAAAGTCCCACGTGCCACCTTGAATAATCAGAACCATGCAAAAGTTTGGGTTGGGAGGGACCTTCAAAGATCGTCTAGTCCAACCCCCCCTGCCATGGGCAGGGACATCTTTTGACATATAGGTTGCTCAAAGCCCCATCCAACCGGTCCTTGAACATGGCCAATAATGGGGCATCCACAAGTTCTCTGGGCAATCTGCTCCATCACCCTCACAGTAAAAAATTTTTGCCTTACATCCAATCTAAACTTACCTTCTTTTAGTTTGAAACTATTACCCTTTGTTCTGTTGAAAACAAAGTGGGTAAGACTCTATCCAGCCTTACTGAATACAATATAGTCTCCCTGACCTGGTTTAACATCAGCTGAAGACCAGTGGAGTTGCCTAAACACTCCTATAAAAGCTACAAACTGCCTAACAAAAGCCAGCTGCGGTTCTAAACTTAAGCTTAATGGTCAACAGCTCACGTTTTCCTCTGACTCAGGGGGAGAGGAGAGTGCAGCTCTGAAGGAGACTTGGTGATGCAGAGGTGCAGAGGAGCCATGCTCTTATTCTAGCTGCCTTTTTTGCCGAGAGGAGCAAATAATAGAAAACTTTGATTTTATTGCAGTCAGCAGAAGTGAGTGAGCACAGACAGGGAGCAGATCTGTGCAGTGACAGACACATTTTACCTGATCGCTCTCTGAAGCACAGTCCTAGTTCTCAAACTGCATGTGGGGTGGACTGATTTAGCTTTATGTTAACAAAACTGAGGACAGGAATGGGAGGCATCACTGAAAAAATAATCATTGGTGCTTTTTTAGATTTCTTTCTTCTATCTACTCTTTTTTGTCTCTTAGAAAATGAAAATTATTTTAATACTCACTGTTGACTGCAATAGGGAAAAAAATTGCACACTTTCCTGCCCTTTCACACTCCTGCACTGCTTTATTGCAGAAGTTAGTACTCATTAAATCCAGATCAGCACCCACTGTCAGTCAGTAGAAATCTGCCCTCGTCTGTAACAGTGCTGAATTTCACCCTGAAGTTCAGTGCTACAAAATCAGAATGCATGGAATTAAAATTCCTCTTCCCCACTTCCCGCCTACTTTGTGTCCTACTTCTATTTTTGAGGTAGCTTTGTCTCATTTATAGAAAGGGGAAAGAAAATACCTAAGATCCTGAGATGAAGGCAAGTACGAGAACTAATCAACAACTAAAACACTGAAGAATCTAGATATGTTGTGGTGTTGCCACTCCTGGGGGCTAAGCTGCAGCTGACCTCTTAGGAGTAAAATAAATCACTTCTCTATTTCATGCAAAGTTGTTTCATGGATTTGCTGAACTAATTTTTCCTCCAAGCACGGTCACATTTTGGGTCAGCGTGCCTAGACAACATGGGGCTCTGCCAACAGCTCCTGTGTAAAGTCCTTCTTGTTTTTTTGGAAACACATCCAGTCATTCATAGAAATGAACTCTTGCATAATTAGAGCCAGTATTGCACATCATCTTTGCTTTCCATTTTTAGATGTTGTGTCTGGAGGACTATAACTTTTAAAGATGCCAACAAGCCACTTAGGAGCTCGATAGCCATAATGGGGAAATCTGTGGAGCTGAATAGAAAATGATAAGCTTCATAAGGACTACTCTAAATCGTTTGGTAAAGAGCTCAGCCAGACATTCAGAGCAAGAACAGAAATGATAACCCCTTCTAATTCAATCTTCAGGAGTTTGTGTTTTATCCACTGTCCTGCTGAAGTCCCAGTTCTTCAGGCAGCTTAACGGCAGACAGTGGTCTTTATGCCAGAGTCCTCTGGCTTCTGTTGGGTCCAGTTATTGGACTGTGGCATAAACAGGTGCAGAGCGCTGATTATATTATGTTTTACCATCCAGGGCTTGTAATCAACCATTTCGCTTTCTAGGTTAGTTAAAACATTCAGTAGTCCCCCCAGATACTGATGCATGAAACTCCAGAAAACTGATCCTCTTCAGCATTTTTTAACCTCAAGTTTTCAATAAAGAGCTATTTAAAAATAATTAAGAAAGATTTGGAGGCCTTTTTTTTTTGACAGGCAAGAGGGAATGATCGGCTTCAGAGCCAGCAGGTGTTGACAGGTGAGAAATCTCACAATAAGTCCTTTATTTCTCTGCACTCTGAGGCTTTCAGGTATGTCCTGTAATCTCAAGATTAGAGTGGGTGGCAGATGAGCTAAAATTTGTTTCTTTGTTCAGAAAATGCACTATGGATTTTTCTTTGTTTGGGTCTTTAATCCAAACTGATGCTTTAATAACTGAAATTCCAGTGGTGGTCTTTTTTTTTTTTTTTTGTTTTTTTTTTTTTTATGTTAAAAAAAAAATAAATAAAA